>VZTU01032283.1:0-22089 GCA_013400835.1 Zapornia atra | reverse complement strand
GAGCCGCGTGCGGGGCGGGGCCGCAGGTGCAGGTGCGGCGGGCGCGAGGAAAGGTGCCGCTCCGCGCCAGGCTCGGCCCGTGTCACGGCCTCGGTGCTGCCGGCCACAGCAGCCGCGCCGGGAGGTTCTGTGCCGGGAGGGGCCTGGGCGCTGGCACAGGCTGCCCAGAGAAGGGGGCACAGCCCCGGGCTGGGCTGGGGTCAGGCAGTGCTTGGGCGATGGGCTCAGTGCTACACTCGGACCTGGCCGGGCCTGTGTGGAGCCGGAGTGGGACTGATGGGCCTGAGGGGTCAGTGCTGGCCCAGGGGATCCTGGGGGTCTGTGGTTACCTGCGCTGAGAGTTCTCGGGGAGCTGGGCTCAGCTTTCTGTGATAGGCCTGACTGAAAAGTGGCTGTTGGAAAAGGGAAGGTGAAGCAGAGCCCAAACTGTAGCGGTGGCGGGTCCAGGAACAGCTCACTGAGCTCCCGGGGAACCCCTGAGGAACTGGGGCTGCAGGAGACTTCTGGAATGATACTGTGGGAAGCCTGAAATATGTGTTTTCTGTATTGTCCCTCAGTTTTCATTAGCAGGGGTGAACATACCAACCTTTGCTGGTGGGAACCAGCATCAGCGTTCAGCATATAATCCTCTCTCGTTGCAGTATTTTTAGGTATGCTTTGTAACGTAAACATCTCCCTGTACGTGTGCTGGGCAGTGCTAGGGTATCTCCACGTACCTGTGCTGGATGCCTGCCACACATTGGGCTGGGGGATTTCAAGGCTTCAGTAAGTCGCTGCTCTTTCTGCCAGTATATACTGCTGAGAAGCTGCAAATTCCAGCTTTTAATATCCATAACCATGTCCCAGGGCGGAGAGGAAGGATCCAGGTCCACCAGCTGTGTGCGTGGCCTTAATGATTCCAACTTCAGTCTCCACTTTGTCAGGATCTGAATTGAGAAGAGCAATGGGCAAGCCTGTCTGCCTTCTCCTGATCATCAAAAACATCAACACATCAAGGTAAAGCTTTTTCCCCTAAATCAAGGGGATTTCCTACCTGGCTGCACGTAAAAGTAACTCCGGGTGAGCACTGGGAGATAGCAGAGCTCTCCTCTTTCAGCAGCACCCCTCGACAATTGCTCGTTTACTGAACGAAGGCCATTTGGGTCCTAGCTTGACCCAGGGCCCTGGATTACGTGATGATGTTCTCCACCCTCACACACTTTCATTTCTGCTTCTCATTCAGAGCTTTTCTTGGCCTTTTTGCAGTTCCGAGAATCGCTTTTTCTCTTTTTTGAGGGAAGGCTGTTGTGTGTGACAGCTGCCAAGGTGTACACAGTCTGTCACTCACCACAGCAAGTCACAACAACTAAAATTCTGGCTGCATCTCTCCAAATAGGTTAGGTAGTTAGCAGAACCAGCCATTCCTTATAAGTTATGATTAATTGAGCATGAATTATGAATTACAGTTCGCATTTGGCGCTCAGCATGCTGCTTAAGAACACTTGTCACATGTGCTACTCTTCCATTTTCCAGAAGGAATTAAAGGATGTTTATAGAGGAGAAGGAAGTGTTTTGATGTGACTGTGGCACAGACTGGAACAGCTCCACTGTTCCAGTGATTTTAGTCTGGATTCCAACCAGTGATTTTAGTCTGGATTCCATCCAGCATTACTCAAGAGATAATTTTACCTGATTTTTATTGCGTTCCTTCCTTCAGATGTTATCTTTTATTGTTGTTGTTGTCATTCATGTTGGTTTGTGGGTTGTTTGTCATCCCTCCGCTCCCATTTCAAGTCAGCTCGGCTTGTGACTTCACTTCTGTTCTTGTATCTTATAGGGGAAGCCGATTGCATTCTGTTTGGGGGGGGAGAAATCAAGTTGTTGGCTTTTCATCTTTTTTTTTTAACTAGGCAGAAAATGAGAGCTTTAAAATCAATGTTATTGCACTATATCATCAGTATCATGAGAGTGGGGGTGAAAGAGCTGTAGTGAGCACAGAAGAAAAATTAAAAATGTCACAGAGGGCATTAGATGTAAGTCAGGACAGGTATTTATTCCTCAGTTTAAGAAAAGTCCTGGTAGGCAGACAGATCCACATACCAGGACTGAAGACAACGTTGTTCTGGTTCTGTGTTACGCTCACCTGGCACCAACACAAATGCCTGAACTGCAGCACAGCAACACCCGTTACTCCAGGCTGGTGGGCTGGCCCAAACCCTTGTTTCAGTTGCAGAGGTTTACACTTCATTGCACAGAACATGTCACTGAAATCTCCTTTGGGTTTGCTCTGTCTTCACTTCAGCTATTGCTAAAATTATCATCAACGCTTAGAGGTCCACAGTGAGATGAAGTGGGGGAGAGAGTTCTGCAAGTCACTGATTTATTTGAAAATAAGGCTGCCCTATTCATATTTATACAGATAAATTCACAGTCCTAATTAAAAGGGCTAAAACTACATGTGTAAAGGGAATGGATGTTTGTTTACACTCTAGGTGTGCTCATGCAAAGGTCTTGAAGCTCCTTTGTGAGCCTTGTGGCTCTCCCCTGGGATGCCCTCCCCTAGGATAACCATGACTCAGGTAGCCTATTGCAAAGCACAAAATTTGGCAGTGAGACAAGTTGCAGAAATCCATTTGCTCAGTAATCATGAAAAGCAAACTCAGAAGAAAACGTGGTTTGCTTGTGGAAAACCCATCAGAGACAGTGATTATGTTTTGGAAGTGCAGACTAGTTGTTCACCCAGTTTTAAAGACTTTGCTTTCTCGAGCTGTGATACTGGGGCTTTTTAGGAAGATCTTGCAAAATGAGATGTTATTCCTCCTATGGAGGAAAGCTGTGCTGACTTCCCAGTTTCGGTGGTATGACTCGTATGTGTAGCTCAGCAGAAGTTCACCCTGAATTCTAGAAAACCAGATTGCATTTAATTTATGGAGTTTTTTAGCATATCACATTTCAGATGCATCTGATTTGTACTGCCTTCTTTTTTAGGTTGAAGAATGACTCGGTGTGCAAATCAGCACTTTCAGTGATGCAGGAATACAGAGGAAATACTAAAAATGCAGGTGAGCAGGATGCACTGTGGATTGCTTAAAAACAAGTTGCAGGTAATCAATCCCATCTTTGTCCTTGGACTGTTGAATTGAGTCTCTGGGTTGGGTCAGGACAGGGACTGTGAAGCTCAAGGCTGTGATGGCAGCAGCACTGCTGCCAGGTCTCAAATTCACCCATAACAATTACAGGTGATGTGACTGTTGTGATGAATAACCCAGCTGTAACTGTGTCTGTGAGCACTCTGACAGCTTTGGCACCTTTATGTCCCATTAGTATCTACTTTAGACAGGTGTTTCTCTAGTTAAGCCTCCTGGCACAAGGGATCTCCATCCAGAAGCACCTTCCAGAGACCCACACAGAAGGTGTTAACGCAGTAAGCCTTGCTGCAAGAGTCAGGTGGCAGAGACTGCTGTCTGCCTGTGGTGGGCTGAGGAGTTGGAGCTAAAACCAATGGTGTTGGGAGGGAAGGTCTTGCATTGGAAATGACCGTGGGGAACACTGGAAGACAACTGAGATGGAGAAAAGCCCCAGAAACCGGGTCCTTCTGGAAGTCTAAGCAAGCTAGATAGCCACATCCCACCAACATGTGCTTTCCTTTGAGACTGCCACAAAGAAGCCCCCCCAGTGGTGTGACAGGGCTGTTTCTGGGACCAAAACTAGTACCTTCACACCATACCCTGTGTGCTGTGCAGACAGACACACCATCAAGAGACATGGAGTGTGACGGCTGCTTCGACCTCCTTCATGGTATTCTTGAATCCACTTAAATTAAGTTCCACCAGAGGAATTAGAAGTTAAAGGTTACTTTCTGCTTAATGCTTACTTTTCAGCTGAGAATATTGCTGAAGTTTACAGCAAAAATTCTCACAGTAATCTAAATAAACAGTTTTGAGGCTAAGAGCTTCCCTTACAAGACGGGCTTTGTGTCCATGCTTCATTGCCTCTGGACAACAATACTGTAACACACTGCTGAGTGCTTTCCCCCCCATTAGCTCCCAAAAGTGCCCCTGGTTCCTGCAGACAGGCCTGTAACCAGAATCTGAGGGCTCATTGCAACCTCCCAGCCTGGGCAGATTGATTCCCACTTCAAAGGCATTGATTTTTGCAGCGCTCACTATAGTAACAGCGTGCTGCTCCGGGTCTCGTGCCCCTGGCTGATCAATGTTAGTCTTCGGCTGGAAGCCTGGACATATCTTGAGTATCTGCCTCGGCTTTCTGCTCCTTTAGAGCTTACAAGTCTGAGGAGTTTCAGCCTGAAATATGACAGTGACGTACTAGCAGCTCAGAGAGGGGGTTTGGCATGAAAGTAGGGAGGAAGCTGGGCGGTTGCTGCGTCGGGTGGATCTGTTGTGTCTTCAGCCACATCTTCCTGTGTCAGGCTGCTCTGCAGCCCCGCTGGCATCAGCAGCAGGAGTCGTGACAGTAGTATCAATGAGTGCTGTCTCCTGGCCTGACATCACACCTAGCACTGCACATAAAAAGAGGAGTTCTGACTGGCTTGTATCACTCTGCACACTGAACTAAAGCTTCTTCTGGTGCTTTCTGTCAGTCTTCTGGTCTATGGGTATTTTGCCTGGAATCCCATTTTCCTGTTGCATGTAACAGACTAAATGTAATTGGAGGCAAAACGTGCTGGAATGCAACATGTAAACCAGAAAAATATAGAACCCCAGTGAACTCCAAATGAAGTGATCCTGTAAGTGAAGAATTTGGGATCGAACTTCTTATTCAAGGAAAGTATAAGGGTGGCAGGAAGGGTCGTCTGGATGTTCCTCACAAATCCTCCTAGAGACATGTCTGGGCAAGGCTAGAAAATTAAAGTTGTTTATCCTGTAACGGCCACGAGTACAACTAGCAGTGGAAACAGGACCTGTTACATCAAATCAAACTGTTTTGGGGTAGTTATGGCTATTGTATACAGAATATAACTGGACAATAGTGGACTTCTCAAAAGGGGAGAACTGGATTGCTCTGGAGGTTCTCAGTTCATGTTCTCAGCTCCTGCAAACTGGCCACTCATCCCTATCAGTACTGAGTGCCACACTCTTAACTTATCCTACTTCACTGTGATTTTATTAATGTTTGTTTCTGTAACAGTAATTCTAATAGTTGTAGCTTCAAGCATATGAGCTAATCTGAAAGTCTTTGTGATTAAAGTAGGACATGTCATTAAAAATGGGAATCTGTCTAGAACAACCTTTTCCCTATATTGATAAATTAAATAAGAAATAATCACAGGGACCATTTCTGTAACCTTCTCTCAGCTTGCACAGAAATGAATTACTTGTGTCTTGGACCTTTTTGAGGGGATTTTTTTCCCCCTAAACCTGTCTTGATTGGACCTTAAGATGATCATCACCTACAGATGATGCAGATGATTCCCCGAGTCCTTGAGGAGAAGCTCTGGAGGTGATTTTGGTCGCTGCTGCGGCCCTTCCTCAGGACACCCAGCTGCAGTGTCAGGCAGCCTGGCTCGCTGACCGCCTTGGCCAGGCTCAACACCCCAAGCTCAATTTTCTGTCTGAATTTGGAACATTTGATCTTAATTCTCTTTTTATTTGAATAGATATCTTCAGCCTTGGGAAACTTTCAGCAGAAAGGGTGTTCCTCCTACCCCATGTGTGCCCCTCCCCTGTATTATCCCCTTGGGTTTGGTTTTTGTAACACCTTTCAATTTATTAACTTCACCTGCTGTGGACTGTGGTGCTGGGTACACTATTCCAACAGTGACCAAGACTGTATAGAGTCCATGTGAATTACTCTTTAAATGCTCAAGGCACATCTAGGTCATATACAACTGCCTTTATTTTGGCTGGGAGGAGGGTGGGAGGAGAAGGTGGCCCATGCCCACGAGACATCAGCAGTTCATGTGTCTACTGTATTCATCCGAGCTCATGTTGTTCCTTTGCTGCTGCTACAGTTTCTTGCAGAGGAAGGATACACTACAGCACTTCATCATCTCCGCGCCTGTGCTGACTCTCAGGGGGAACGTGGTCTCTTTAGTATGCAGTTTGAACGCTGTCTGAGAAGGTGTCATGGTTTGGATAATAATTTTTCAAACAAATGTAATACACTGATTTCCTTGGAATGAAGATCAACTACTGTTCCATCCAAGATGCACCTAAAGGGCAGCTTGTTTGAGGTAAGTTTACTGAAACAGAAGTGACAGAATATCAATTTGTTTTCTAACTTCATGTCATATTTCAGAATCAAATAAGCAATTACATGAGAGTAAATTGGTTTTATTTCAATATTGGATTTGCAGTCCACTTGTTGTTCTATTTGATTGAGATAAAATAGCGCTTCATTTTACAGTAAACTTGCTCAAGCATTACATTTCTTCCTTGGCTTCTTCAGAGCTTGTGGTTTCTCAGCCTTAAGTTGAAAATATTACTGACACACAGCATGTAACCACCTCACTTCATGCCAGAAGCCTTCCCTGGTGTAAGGTGATGAAGGTGATAAATAGTCCCAAAATCTCTCTTTCTTCGTGACTTGCAGACTGGTGCCAATGTATTCATATCGACTTCTGCCATCGTCTGCATTTGCCAAAACCCCAAATTTGAATGTAAAAATAGGACCTCATGCATAATGTATTTGCTCAGTCCACGGGTGCAACCATGTGTAAGCATAGGTCAGGATTACATGGCCCAGAAAGGGTACGATTTTATCTTCTAGTTTAGAAAATAGGGGATTTTCAAATTCTTCCCAGACTTTTCCAAATGTTCAGATGCCACCAAATAATCCAGATTGCCCTACTTAAAGGAAGGGGATTTCAGCAGCCTCCTCCTTTCTGTTGTCCATCAGAGAGCTTTAACTGCAGTTTGGCTTGTTGCTGGATATGACTTACAGAAATGTTTCTGCTCCCCAGAAGCCTAAATGCCCTAGACAGCCCAAAGGATTCCCGAAGGGAAACAAGTGGTTCACCCCAGGCCTCCTGCTCAGGACTTGTGGTAGCAGAATCGTTTCCTTCCCCTGCTTCCACCCACAAGGTGTTTCACAAATATGTCAAACCTGACTCTTCTGATGCCGTGTGTTTTCTGAGCCTGAATTAACTCTCATCACAGGGAGGCAAAGATCATTCTGCTTTTGTTGTAGCTCACCTTTTGCAGAGGATTATTTTGGAACATACTCTATTACAAATTCCTTCTGTATAAAAAAAGCACGTTCTTTCCCCAGCATTGTAACACCCCTCCAGGCCAAACAGAATTCTGGTGAAAGATGTGAGGCTCTTTGCCAAATCCCGGAGCCACCGCGTGTTGCTCCATTCCACACAAACCCAACTCCTGCATTTAGAATAAACATTAAAGAGACTTCAAACATGACAATTGAGGTTTTACCAGCCTGAAAATTATAGCCCAGCCATGACAACTGAGTTTCTGACGGCAGTGAAGTGAAATTTGGCCGCTGAACGCTGTATTTAGCTGTTTGTTCTAATGGCTGTGATCGCTGTGAGTGCTGAGAGGAGTCAGCGGTCTCCATCCAGAAGTAGCCGCAGTGAGTGCTACATGCATGGGACAGACAGGTGTCTGCATGCAAAATAATCATCAGCCAAAGGTGTGATCTTGGTCAATTAAGGGCTAAATTAGTCTCCTAAATGAACAACTCGAAGGAGTTGCCTGTGGAGCCCAGACTGAGGCTCAGGATTGCTGTGGTACCCCACGCTGCCGCTGCAGCGGTGAGCAGCGCTTGCTCCTTGCATGCTGCCAGCCTTCCAGAAACACTGAATTCACCACCCATTTTCCTGAGGGACAAATAACACTCTGTGCAAACGCTTCTTAAGCCATGACTTGGACCTTCCTATCACAATTGTTTCTGTGGATTCTCTCTGTAAGATCATAACGTGGCTGTGGAAGTGTCTTTGTAGCATCCTGCGACTTGCAGATGGGAAACGTTGAGTTCATCTGTGTTTACATGTGGACCTGGCAGGGCTCCTGTCCCTCTCATTCACCCACTAGCCCATCACAGAGTATTGGGTGGGAAGGGATCCAGAAAGTTCTTCTTGCCCTCAGGGAAAATCAGCCATTCCTGACAGCTTATTCATCTCACCTGTTTCTATGGGGACTCCCATCGTCCCCAGAAGGTCTTACCAGTGCTGAGAAAGTTTTCTTAATGTCTTTCTAAATCGTTCTTTTTTTTGGTTGCAGTTTTCCTATCTTCATTTGGACTTGGAGGACAACTTATTACCTTTCTCTTTGCATCAGCCTTATTCATATTTGGGGCCACTTCCATATTTACTAATGTTTCACCCAAGTCCTATAATCTCTACTTCCATTTGTCTTTTCCTTTTGCATTAAGGGACATGCAGTGAGATGGGCTGTGCCATAGCATCACCATCTCCAGTGCTACTCCATTCTGTGCTAAGGACTTAGATAGTTTGCCTGTTGGCTTTTAGGTGTTATAAACCTATACCAACTGAGGAACAGGCCAGGGGTGAAGTTCTTATTGTCCTGCCCTCCTGGGTGCCTCCTAGCTTCAGTAATTTGCTTTGGTTTATATGCTGTTAGCCCACTATTTCCCAGATGTAGGGACTGAGTTGTGGCTTCTTTGTTGGTGGCAGCAGAAAGGATGAAAACCCAATCTTTTGCCCAGCTCTGGTGGTGGTGGGGAAGAGAGAGCAAGGGCAACTCATTGGACTTGAGAGACAGCTCTTTATTACAGTGGCCCAGGCAACACTCCGCTTACAGACTGGAGGGACTGGACACGGTGGTCTGGAGACCTGCCTCCATTATTACTTTTCTTGCAGTATCTAATGTTACTCAGCAAATGAAAGATTTCCTTCCTCTGCTCTCTTTTCCTGATGAAGCTGTGGCCATGTCTCATGGCCACAGACAGGTCTGAGTCATTGGCAGGGTTTACACCTGCCCAAGGGCTTGACATCCTCATTGTCCGCACCTCTCTGCAGTAGCTGGAGCAGCTCACCTCAGCTGTGCGGCCTCAGTCCTGACACCTTTCTGGTTTGACTTTGCACCTTTCTTGTATCTTCAGCAACAGCTCAGACTCCAATCAGCTGAACTATTCATCTATAAAGAAGAAGAAAAGCCGTTTTGAAACGTTCAAAGCTATTTTGTCAGCTTGAACTGTTTTCAGCATGTATTTATATGTGCTAAGTGCAAATATATTATGTGATTCTCTTTTCTAATTATTTATGGCCCTTTTGTGATATTGCATGTCAGGTTAAATTTGCACCACTGCTAAGTTATCTGACATTAAATTATAATTCTGACATGCAGTTACCGTGGTGTGAGCAGTATCTTTTCTTGCTGGTAAAGAAAGCCAACCTCAGAGGCTCCTCTGAAAGTCTCACACAGTGATAGTAGGTGGGTGTATTTCCTGGAGTGTCTATAAAGAGCACGGGGCTTTTTCCTCCAAAGGTTTTTGATAGTTCCCCTGATACTTGTGCTTTTGTTGTTGTGTTTCAGTTATTGTGCTTGTTCAATGATGATATTTTACAGATTAATCCAAAAGAGGAACCAAATGACAATGTGAGACAAACAGCAGCAGAGCGAGAAGGGTTCCTCCTTGCTCAGGGTACTGGTTTTCAGTTCTCCATTGTAAGATGGGGTCGGTTTTTTAGCCCTTTTGCACAATTATTTAGAAACCCAGGGAGGAGTTGCTCTTTTCACTCCTTTCCACTTCCTTCCCACTCCAGCTGTGTCTGTGGTGAGGTCACCCTCTTCATGTGCTCTTCACTCCTGCTCTGAGGGAGCAGTCTGTGAGAGTGCTGCCTAATAGGCTCCTGGCAGAGCTGACCAGGCAAGCTTAAACCATTTTAAAATGCAGGCCTGATCCGAGCTGTGTCAGGCAGGTTGGCTTGAGGAACTGTAGGCTTGTTGCTGTAAACATATTGCAGAGCTGTCCCCAGCAAGGAGTGGAGACAAGGGGCTAGCAATGATGCTCCCTCCTGTAAGACAGCTGGGAGGGGAGATACCATGTGTCTCCAGCCTGGTCCTGCTGGCTGTGACTTCAGAGGGTGCTTGTCTGCACGTGGGGGTTGTATCAGTCACATGCCCTCCATCCATGCTGACTTTCATGGTTTGGTGTTAACCTGGGAGCACGTGCCTAAATGTCTTAAACAGAAACAGCAAACCCTGCCATCCCTGCAGGAATTACAGGATTTACACCTGTGTTTGGTCCAGTGTAACTCCTCCTGGCAGCTTGAAACTTACTCTGCCTCAGCAGGATGACACTGACCTGTCTGATGTGTGCCCTCAGCCTGTTGTAACTCGGTGACTCCATCTCAGTCACTCAGTAACAAAAACTAAATATAATGGATCATTTAAAGGCAGTGGAAGGATTGCTCATTGGTGAAGTGCTCTGTGTCATCACCTGTGTTATCACTGGGTGGGTATTCTGTCATGGGCTCTGGTGGTGTCCCACTCACTGTGCTGTCAGCAACTGTCCTTATCCTAAGCTGTGGGGTCTTTGTCTGTCTTTCTGTGGGAGGGGTGAGCAAGGTGCACAGGGTGTTTAGCTGCTGTCTGGGGCTGAACCACAACACACATCTAGTTTCATGATGTTTAATTTTTAGTGGAATATTTGGCTTATAATGACACATATGCCAAATAAATAAATCATAAACCAAGCTAGGGATGATAAAAGAAACATGAAAGGAAAATAACAAATGGGATGGAAATGCAGTATTATGGATCTCACCTATATTTGATCTGCAAGTATCCATCACATCTCACACTTCTATCTTTGGAATGCTTCCTCTGCATTTCAGAGCTCATATGGTAGAATGATTCATTTTGTCATCATCAAATCAGGTAGCACTTGAGGCTGCTTAAGCAGTGCAGTGATTACAGTCGGCTGGGTGGCATAACCTTTCTGAAGGTTATTCTGACACCTAGAACATTGGTACCATACCATGTGAGACTGAAAAAATGCCTGTGGTCATTTGGCAGGTTATTTTGCCGCTTAAAATGCCCAAATTTAATTTCCTGGCTAACAGGTGCCTCTGTTTCCATTTCATATGCCTTGCTAGCACTGGCCATGCAGCAACGTTACACCATCCTCTTCAAAGAGACCTAAACTGGTTATATACATTCAACAGCCACTGAAACTCAGTGGCATTTGGACACCAGGTTCACTTGTGCACCTTTAAATACTTTGTCCTTAATTAGCAATAAACTTTACAATACTATTTAATCAACCAGTGATTCTCCATCTAGTCTTAATTTTTTTTCCTAATCTCTCACTCTGTGTCTGAAACAAACAGAGCCAATATCAATAGGCCTCTTAATCCGTGAATCTAGCTAGCTTTTGTGCTATGAATGTGAGCCTGGCTTTCCAGCAGCTCCTTCTTTATATTTTGCTTAGGGTTCTAAGATTTGTGCTTAATGTCTTTGATGGATTAATGAGTAAAACCAAGCCTGTTGTGATACGCCTCCGTATCTATGTCTATTACAACTTCTCCTTGCGGCAAAGAGGGTTAATAAGGTTTCAGAGGCACAGAGAGCAACGAAATTATTTAATGCAGACTCGCCTAGAACCTAAATTTCTTGGGAAGAAAGCTTGGCTTTTCTCCATGGTATCAGGGAACTTGCTAGTTTAGAGTGGGGGGAAGCAAGGGAGGTGCTAGGAAGGCATGAAGGATGTAAGAAAAATAGGTTGGACATGAAACTCAGAAATAGTGAAGGCTCAGAGCTTGCCACAATACTGGTTTTAGGGCAATGCTTACAAGCCAAGACACTGTGACTAGGCAGCAGTCTTGTAAAGGAAGGGTTAGAGATTTTACACCACTATCAAGTTAAAAGCTGATGCCTCATGAAGTTGGAGGTGATGTGGGTATGGTACGAGTCATTGATTCCAATAGCTCACTCGTATTGGTGTAAGTCAGGAGGAAGCACAGCAGAGTCCAAAAATACACACTGCCATAGGAGCAGAATCAGGCCTCATTTCTATATGCTGTGGGATTTATTTGCTGTTCAGGATTTACAGTCCTCTCTGACAATTGCTTCTTGCAGCCACAAAACCAAGTACATCCTACATTCAGCACAGCAATAACAAGATTTGAATGTCATTAGGGGCTGCTCCTACACATCTTGTATTAAAGCAGCTAAGTGTTTAACCCATGAATAGAGCTCCTATTATCTTTGCTTTTGAAACCTCAGTATAGATCACTTAACCACTCTTCAAGAAATCCCATGAGAGACCAACAACAGCAGGGAACAAAGTCAGGCAAAAAGGATTGTTATCTGCTAGAGCTTTTTAAACACATTCTTCATATGAGCGCAGAGTCATCGTGAATATTACTCCTAATATAGATTACCCCAAGACAGATTTCTGCGGAGCACGAGGCTGTAAGAGAATTTGGCCAGATAGTTTGTCACTGAAAAGCTCTGCCAATTACGTGCAGCACAAAGGACAGACTAATGTACCAAATGCATAGTATGCCTCCTCCTTCACAACATGGGGCTTAAAAAAATTGCTACAGATCCTATTTGCATTTTCCATCTGTGCCCAGGTAAATCCCTGTCTGAGATAACAGTCTGTTTCAGTGTTGTTCATCCAGCAAAATGATCTTCCAAGTTTGTGGGTTGCTGCCAGGCAAGAACAAGGCTGTTTGAGGAGGTTTGGTGTTGGATGGGGTCAGCCACAGCTGTGTAAGTCTGGAGGACTGGGGTTGAAGAGGAAATAGAAGTGTGAGATCTACCTGTATGTAGCTGATTGAGAAGAAACCTAGAGCCTCTCTGCTGGCTAACAAGCAAATTAATTGCTCACTGACATATATTTGATAAATAGCAACTGATCATTAACAAGTGTGTAGTACCCTGGCCTTTTACTTATGTTTTAATGCTTAAAGCAGATACTGGGTTGATGGTATGTCAAACAAATCTCTCTTTAGTCACAGAAATGTCCTGTGCTGAACCAGTGAAAAAGTCTGGTTCTTCTCTCTGCGCCAGCCCGGTGACTGAGAATGACTTGGAGAGGCTCCTTCTGAAGCGGGGTGGGGTCTGACTCCAGCTCCATCTTCATCGTCCCTTCTCAAATTGCAAACAGGTAATTGTGATGGTGGAAGTTGTGTGCAAAGTGAGGTGAGGAGATTAAGGCTGTGAAATGCAATCGACCTGTGCTACCAGCCAGCTGCCATCTACTCAGTTCATGAGTGTATTTACAACAGGGTTTTAGTGATGGTTTTACAGATCAAATGTGGGGCGCTCTGCTCAAAGAAAGGGGCTGGCACATGCATGTGTAAAATCTGTGTGTGAGGTGGCTATGTCCTGTTCCTGGGGTAGGAGTGGTGCGGGAGGACAGATTTGGGATGGTGACTGTGCTGTGGACCTGCCTGCACAGCAAATGAGAACATTTTCAGAGTCGTCTCTGCATGACCTGGTTATAGACTAGACCAGTTCTCAGTGTGGCTGTCACCACAGTGCTTGGATACAAATACACCTCTCTGAAGAACTGAGAACACATTCACTGTTAGCCAGATGAATTATAGAAGCTCATTTCCTAGGCAAAAGTTTAGCAGGCCACTGCCAAGAAAGGAGGAACGAGGACGCTGACCCTCCTTGTTCTGCTCCTGTAAGGATTTCTTTGGTGGGTCTGCAAAGGCAGAGAAATGCATCTCTCAGATAAATGGGACAAGCTTTCCTTGGGCTGGGCAGTCCGTTTCCTAGTTCAGCCCCAGGGAAAGCTCATCCAGAGATGACAACACGTTGCATATGAATTTTCAGGAAAAACAGCTCATACCTACTAGTGAACAGAAGCCTGGAAAATGGTTCTGCATGTGCAGGTAGGAGAACTACAACTTTAGAAAAGGTACAATTATTTTACCAACACATTTAAAAACAAAAAGAGCCTAAGAAACCACTGTTGATTGGTGGTTACAATCAATTCCAAGCCAAGTTTGGTTTCTGAATGTTTTTAAACAGATTTGCATAGCATCGTTCCGTAAGGCCTCAGCTCAGCTCCTAAGCACACACTTTATTTGAAGCCCTTGCATATGCCACCATATTCAACAGGATCATATGTTCCATTCAGTGCTTTTTCAGGTTGAGAACTAATTCGTGGAATTTCCAGGAATTTCCAGGTGCTTATTTAGGTCACAAGAGATCTGAAATATTTTGTTGTAATAGTTCTTCAGGGAAAGAAAAACCTAATGCAAACCTTGTTTTCACTAATCATGGAGAAAGGTGTGTCCTGCTATTACATAAAAGCCATTCTAGGGCAAGACAGACACATATATAAATATATATATAGTTGGTCCCTTTGCTGTGAATGTAGATGGTATTGAATTGGATCGTTTAGGTGCTGTCAGACTTTACTAGGTGGTTCAGAATTAATCACAATTAATTTGTTGTAACATTTTGTTTGATCTTAAAGGTGGCTTGTGCATTATATACAAATCACTTGCTCTATGAACTCCTGAAGAATTTTATACTGCGATTTAGTGTCAGACTTGGGGACAAGAGGAGTATATTTGAATTGTTTTATGAGCACAGTATAATTACTGTAGGATCGACTTACTTGTTTTCCCTTTCACTGAGTAATAGTTTCTTTCCTAAATTTTCTCTGCCTTTACAAGAGAGGTAACTCCTATTAATGTCACTCCTGGGGCTAGCTAGTGTAATTTAAGTTCTACCACCCTAATCTGTATTCTGTGATGTACCCATGGCATCTATTTGTCTATTCAAAATTCTGTGCCTGGATTTTGTGCATGTCAATGTTTAGATATTTGAGCAATTCTGCGATACAGCACCTGTGGTGGGTTACTGGGAAGTGTATTATTTGAGTTCTTACCTGAAAAGTGGATGTCTCTGGCACATCTCCTCCCTGCTGGAACAACTGTCTTTCGTGGCAGACACCTCTTGGCCTTTCAGAGCAGGATGTTCTCTCAGCAAACAAGGTGTCAGACGTGTGCTGTACCCACAACTGAAAAGAAATGGAAAGAATTGGTGATTTCAGCACTAGTTGTCATGGCAAGAACGTGTACTATCCAAAAAGCAGCACTGCAGCCATGTATGTCTGTCTGAGCAGGCAGACCTGGAGGAAACAGAGCAGCAGGATTCAGTACATGACCTTCCACCTCAGAGAGCAAGCAAGGCCCTACCTCCAGTGGCCCTAGCTGAAGTCAGCACATCTACAGTGCTCTGAGGTGAGATAAACACCAGTTTTCAAAGCTGATGGAGCTGTGATGCTGGGCACCAAAGCACCCCCCTTCCTTAAAGGTGGTTACAGCAGCACATGCTGCACTGTGGTGTAACGTGGCCGCCTCCATACACATGGAATTTGTGTGGCTGTGGGCACACAACCCAGCGAGCAAACCACTGATTGCATGTGTGTGCCAGTGCTTGTACCACTGCTTGTATCACTGCTCGGGCACGGTCAGCAGCCTGGCTCTGGAAATCACAGGCAGCTGGCATGTGCTGTGTGACGCTGCTGATGTGGCAGAGTGGTTTACCAGCTCTTTTTCCACCCAGTCTTTAAGTTCATCGAAGCAGAAATCATTATGAGGCAGAAACCATACAGATGTAGAAGATCATTCCAAGACACTTCTGCTGCCTGCTACTGCAAATCTGCTGTTAGCTCTCCTCAGCCTCCATAGGCTTTCAGGAACCTGCCTTCTTGGTCCTGTTTTTGGAGGTTCATCGTGATGGAAGATCTGGGGCATGGATATAAGTTGGTTCATGAACTGTTAAAAATTAGAGTAGTTCTTAAAGACTGTAAAGAAGATATCACCTTTTCCAAAATCTTCCCTGATTCAGTAAAGGGTTTACCATTTGTCACCAGTTCTATGACTTCAAAAGCTACTAAAATGAGAAATCACATAGTCCATTGGCTAATACTTCACTCCTCCGAAACCTGTTGATTTTAAGGCACATCAAACATCTTGTCTGAATCCTTCTTTTTTTAGCATCCAAATTACAGCCAAGCAGGCTTTAGTACCCACTTCTGTTAATGCCTATCTAAATACAGCAAGATTACTGATAGTTATCAAGCTTGTTTGCTGAAATTTGTCTAATTGTTTTCAGTTCATAATGTCCTTGATAAGCCTGTGGTGTTGACAGACTGAAACACTCCATCGCTACCTCAGCTGCCAGGAACCGCAGGGGATGCAGGCTACCTGTGCTGTTCTGCTTCCCCAGGGGGAAATACAATGTCCACACACCCCACACACCCCAGGGAACTTGGTACAAGGGTTTGGAGAATTTTTGTAGAAGATCAGGAAGATTTCAGTGCCACACATGGGCATGTGGTCCCAGCTCAACCTGACAGCCTGTTCTCTGGGGGGCTGCCCAGCGTGGTCAAGGGAGACGAGCGCATCAGTGGCAGGGAAAGCTGCCAACACTGGGTTGGACATAACAGCACAAACAGTGTTCCCTGACATAAAAAGCTATATTAAATCAGTTACTACAAACCAGCTCTGTTTATCAAGAGCAGCCATGCTATTCTGCTAGGTATTTTTCTAGCAAGCTTTTTCATGGACAAGCTTCTGTTGTATCAGAAGGTTAAGGATAAAACTTTGTCTCTAAAATACTGCACTTTTCAGTCTTAGGAAAAGAGTACTGGAATCTTCTTTTAAAAGTCTGTTTCCTTCTCTAATCTTATTGTTTCTGCAGTGTTGTTCCAGTGGCAGTTTAGACTCATGGGAGATGTTGCAGGTGACCAGTGGAAGAAATCTCTACATATACTTGGCATGGGTATGTCATTGTAATAACTGTAGTCTAAAAGCCTCCCTAATCATGCAAAGGCAGTCTGGTGTCACTCTTCATGCACAAGTCTCTTATTTCCCCCCTTCACTCTCTGGTTTTGGGTACCACCTGCCTTTTTTTCCATCAAGTGGGAAAACAACAACAAAAAGCAAAACCCAGAAGGAAATCCCAAGCCACCAAGCCAAAGAAACCAGCTCCTTCTGCATCTAAACAAAGTGCTATTTCCAACAGTCAGTGGCTGGTTCTAACTTAGATAATCCAAAGTAGGTCACCTTCATGAGTCTTCCAGACTTTCCAACTTAGGAACTCAGAAGGATAGTAATACAATTTTTAGTTAATGAGAGAACATCAGAAAAAAGAACTGCAGGAAACTGTGAACTGTGCTATCTCCTTACCAGAGACAGAATGCCACATGGCAAGAACAGATGGGTAATCCTTCGTGCTTATCCTCGACCACTGGCTGAAAGAAAAAGCTGTCACAACACTGAGGGCTGTATATAAAGTACATATAGGTGGCATTTCCCCTTGTTGGTAGCAAAAGGTTATAGATGCTACGAGATTATAGTGAAAAAGGGACACTTTATTGTGATGGTGGAGGGAATCCCTCTTCCATTTTCCTGCAGTGGAGCATATGCCAAGGACCTGAGCTAAATTAATCTCTCAGAAGGAAGGAGTAATATATATTCCATGTGTGTTACATAGTTGATATAAACATAGAACAAGTACCTGCCTTTATTATAGTTGACTATACTGACCCAGAAGTGAAAAGATTATTTATGTTGCTAATTCCTAGATACTGTTAAAGGAATGAAATGTTGCAGTTAAAAATTTGGCTTTTGCACATCCATTGATGGCAGTCTGTGTTTTCAAGCTAGAAGGGGCAAAATGGAACAAGGGTGGATGAGAATGGCTTGCTGGAATCTCAGGCTTCACAAACCCACCAGAACTAAGAGCATTTCTTGTACACAGTGGTCTCATCTCCGTTGTGTTCAGTTCTGCCAGAGAACCTGGCTTTTATAACTCACTTGGAGAGTAACTAGAGGTAAATGAGTATATAGCTCTGATTGTTTATGAAAAGAAGAGATGGAGTAGTGAAAATCTGTGATGCGGTATACCTGAGTGGTGAAGAATGTACCTGTAAACCATAAACTTACTCTGGAGAGCACACAGTAAATTAATGATGGTGCTGTGGTTCCAAAAAGAATGAGGATACATTTCCCCTGCCTTTAAAGTACAGCAATATACTGCTGTTTAGAAACAAAAAGCAATGAGTTGGGAAATGGTTCCAGAGCAGACACTGAACCCTAGTCTGAGATGGTGACATTTTTTATCAGCCTCACAAAGAATAATCCCCTACCCTGTTCTGCTCCTCCAGATCAGATGCACAGACCAAGGAGAAGAGGTGCAGTCGTCCATGCGCACACACACACACGGAGTGATGAGGGGTGGTGTGCTGTTCCACCTGGTGACAGGAGGAAAAGAACAAAACAAAAGAGAAAAAAAGAAGTTGCCACTTCAGGGGAGAAGCCCAAACCTCAGGGAGATAGATACCTCCTCAACTGCCCCTGCAGATCACTCATAAAACAGTGCTGTGCTCCTAACCTGTTTTCAGTCTATTTTGTTCCCCAGATGCATTCCTGAGGTGCCATGACCTCTGGCAATCATGGGAATAGGCACAAATTCACTAATTGCTCTGGATTCTTCACAGATTTTAAAGTATATTCGAGATTCTTATCCCCAGACAAACCAGCTCATTCCCAGCTATTCCTGTATCCCCCTCACCCTGATAACACAGATCTGAAATCTAATTTTGATGTGAGGGACACGACTGTTTTTAAGAAAAATGCAAATCTTCACTCTGAAGTAACTTTGTCTTTCACTGATTACAGAATGTGCTTCTGAACTGCCTGTGAGTCAGCCTGTGAGTTGGAGTTCAGATAAGCCTGCAGTGTTTGTTCACCAGATGGACCGTAAGCTCTGCAAAGTAGAGGGAAGGATGTTGCTTATGAACATTGCTCTAAACTTCCCTTATTTCTCTGTACAAAGTCTGATTACTTGATTCATTTTCCGTCTGTATCTACACTGCAAGAAGGAGGAAATGTATTTTTATAGCAGGAGAGGTAAATCTAGCAAGGTAGATCAGAGTAAAAATTTTACCAGGATGGAATATGGTGCCTTTTTTACATCATTCTAAGTAGCCAGGATTGATACCCACCTCCTTTCCAATGCACCCAGGCTGAATTTACACACCTATGCAGAGGTAAAAAATACTTAAGCCAATTACCTGTAAGGATTTTAGAGCACATTAGCCAAGTCCCATTAGTTATCCTTGCTTAAAACACCATCGCCTTGGCAGTTAAGTGCAACCATGATAATACTTGTCTATTAAGAATCAAATCTGTTTTTTCTCTTACATACTTTGTGCCATGGAATGTGAGCAAGAGCAGGAATCTGCAGAGTGGGAACTCTCTGAGGTGCCCTCCACACAGACAGATAAAATAGCTGCTGATGCAACACAGCTCATGTGGGCTGCCATCACTCATGAGCACAGAAAAGTCCATTTTATGGCTTCAATTGTTAAGTGATTTCTGATTTTAGTGTGTTCTTAGGATTTGTACAGGTCAGGGGTTTTTTTCAGTCTTAGTGTTTTGAGGATTTTTTTAATCTTCAAGTTCTCAAGCAGCCCAGCCTTGCCCTTTTTCCTTCTAGTTTGAGTCAGCGCAGGAAAAAATAATTAGCTAGATTATTGTCCTTACTGCTGTGTGGCTGTTATCTTCAGCAAAAGAAGGATGTTTTGAGCAGTTATCAGTCATTGGCTGTAGCATGGGTTTAAAAATGAACACTGTACCTACTGCATTCTTCAGAATCTCTATAAATACAGGGAAGGGACAGTATCAGAGGGGGAGCCTGCTCCTTTTCACCTGCTGCACAAGTGTCTCATGTTGAGCCTCCCAGCCACAGGCAGGGCTGACTTTACACTGGGACTTGGATCTTTATGGCCTATAAATTAGTGTGGCTTGGACACAAATCTCTCCAGACGTGCTTTCAGCAGGACACACATGAGACTGAGCACACACTGCTGCTCCTCACCGCCTTACCAGACACAGAAATTATATGCAGAGATTAAGAGACTGCACAGGCATTTTCTGGTATAAAAACTGCCCTGAAAAACCAGAGGAAATTTTCCAATAGGTCATAAAAATTTTAAGGACCATGGATCACAATTTGGTCATAATTACTGCTGCACTCCCTTTTATAGAGAGTAGTGTTGCTCCATGCTAAAATGTTTCTTGGCTTAAGGGCTTTTAGCCATTTTAGGGCATCACTTTGGATGTGCCTCCCCTTTCACAATGGGTATGCAGGTTCAGAATCAGGCCCTGAGCTCTGTGGCTTTTCAGGGCTCTTAGTGATGTGGCCTGTTCCAAGTCTGGTTTTTCTGCCTCTGTGGGCACCTCCTTGCCCTCTGAAAGCCCAGGGGAAGGCCGCATGGGGCAACCACGTGCTAAGACCACAACTTCCTCTGAAAATGAAGGCACTTGTCTCATGTGGAAGACACTTTTATCCAGCATTTGTCAGCAGATTTGCCCAAGTGTATTTATAATGCCCAGTGGCTTGGAATACACATTGCCCATCAGCAGCCCGAGCTGTGCAGATTCCATCAAGCCAAGGGAAAAGGATTCAAAGTGTTCTTGAACACAGTTTTGTGTCCAAACAGCTCCCTTCACTGTACTGTGTGACCAGCAGATCCTCTGCACGTGCAACAGGTGGGAAAGCCTGGCACTGTCTAAAGCTGTTACCACGGGCGCTATGCTCATCACAAGTGCTGTGCCATCCCCACAGAGGGCACAAACAGACCCTGTCCCACTGCACGAACTGAAGGCCAGCCAGGTGATGCTAAGCCTTCACACAGAAGGAAAGAAGTCTTGCTGTGCTGGCTTTCCTGGAAGTTACTAATGATGTATTTTGACCTGTTTAGGCACCTTGAAATCAGTGATACTCTGACTGACCCTGCTTGAAACTGCACGTATGTATTTGGGCCCAATTCAGACCTTGCTGCTCTATCTGTGAAGAGGAACAGTATGAGTCGATGGTTTTACACCAGGAGAGAGTTGCTTTGAAGTGAGTAAAAGCATCAGAGGACAGAACAGGACCAAAGAGCTCAGGAACCGCCATGTATGGAATAACACCAGGTAGTTATTCTTGAGGGTACAATTTCCCATCAGAGACTCGAGATTCATGTCTTAGGAATAAGAGATTATTTATTCCTGATTCCTCTATCAGATCACAAGATTATTATTAAAAAATTAACCGTAATATTAGAAAGCCTGCTTATCCAATCAGGCATGCCTCTTTAAAGCTAAATACTTGCACAGTGCTTCTTACCACTAACCTGCTGCGTGCTTTGTCTGCCTCTGTAACACTGCAACAAAAGACGCATCCTGTGAAATTTTATTTGTAGCTTCACTGTATCATGAGGAATATTCCCTTAATAAAGGATGCCTCTAAGTCTTACTACTCGTTTCATTGTTCTGCAGATCGGAAACCAAAGCACTTCCAATGCAAACAAAATCCTGCTTGTCTGTATAAATCCTACTTGGCTGTCATTTAGGAATAGCAACTGTCCTTATCAGAAGATATTATTTTTCACCTTTGGATTTGGTTTGTAGAGTGGAATTAGGCTTACAAAAAGAAGCGCTGTGCAGGCAGATTAAAGAAACCCTCCTTACTTCACTACTATCGTCAGATAATGAGATCTTTCAGATTAGAAAGCCAATACCAGTATGGGAGAAAAAGGCAACTGAAGCCATCCATTACGGACACTTGTTTTAGACAGTGGGCATTTAATTACAGTCACCTGGTGCCTCTGCCTGGCGCTTGCAAACCCCGCAGGGCTGGGGGGGTGTCGGGCCTTGCTCCGCCAATGCCAGGTGCTGCCAGCGACACCTTGGCTTCAAAGAATGAGTTTGTGGGGGAATTTGGCCCACTTTTGCTTGTGAAACGGTTTGTATGTACTTGTGACAGTGCCGTACACGGGGACAGGGGTGTTAGTCTTAGATGGGGGTAACGATGGTGTCTTTGAAGGCGTACCTGCATTGCAGGTACAGCACTGGGCCGGTGGCTTGGGTCTGCCTGGGGCAGGCTGGGGTAGCAGCCTCCCCGAGTACGTGGGCCAGCAGCTACATGGTGGGTAACTAACGAGCATACACCGGGCTGTCGATAAGCTGTGTGAGTTCCTCAAGTTTATTGAGCAGATTTTTGCTGTCGAAGAAGCACGAGCCGCTGCCCTGCCGCCATGGCCACGGGAGAACTCCCCATCCAGAAAGGCTGCAGGCCAGCGCGGCGCCACCTGGCTCCGGGCCGCTTAGAAAGAAATAATAATTACAATTAAAAAAAAAAG
>VZTU01032278.1:0-14850 GCA_013400835.1 Zapornia atra | reverse complement strand
GGGCTAAACCACCACAACCTCTTTGGTGGTTTTTGTGGGACATGCATTATGAACATGTGTCTAGCCATGCTTTTTTCGACGGTAAATCTGGATACTTACACTGTAGGCCACAGATGCAGGAGAATATATATCAAGGACAGGGCTGGAGCCAGGATTTGCAAGGCCAATGTCAATGCGCAGACTAAGGGAATTCACTGCATCAGAAGGTTCCTGTAAAACACATGGTTCAGATGACAGATGTCAGCACAGCAGACAGGGTAAAACCGGTAATTCTGCTGTAAATCAAGAATGCCTAGTAAAATCATACTTGCTCTAAACAAGAAGTAACAGTGCAAAGTTGTTTCTTGACCAAAATTATTATGTGAGATTGCCTAGTGTGGACTCCTTTTGCTGAACAGATTTTAGTGCCATTTCCATGAAAAAACTAATTTTCCTAGGGTTCCTGGAGTCTATTCATCAGGGTCACTGTGATTATAGGGCTGAGGAACCTCCAGATTCTCTGCAGCTGCAGAAGCTGGTCCTCAAAAGCCACCACCAGATGACTTTCATTCTCACCTGGCTGCAGAAGTCAAATTTTTATTTTTACCCTCCCTTACCAGCACTGTGAACAGCTAGGCCTGAGCAACACTAAAATACAATATGCCTTCTTTCTCTTCTGCTTTTTAGTAGTGACACTAAATATGATCAAGTCAAATGTACTTGCATTGCAAATCAAAGCAGGAATCAAAGACCTCTACCTGACATAGCGTCATGCACGGGGCTTAAGGCAACTCTCAGGACTGTGTTCAGTCTTTGGTTTTAGGGGAAGATAGAGCCTTTCTTATTTTATTTTTACTTTGGTGTATTAGCTAGGGCTATCATGCACCAGAAGTCTGCCTGAAATGCTGTTAGTTTGAGAAAAAACATTTGCATGTATGTCTTAGTTCTTACAGAAGATTCTACTCAGAAGGAAATTAAAATCTATTGAAACTATGGATTATTATGGGCTCTGTGTTGTGTCAGAGCTGAAGTACATAATTAAGAACTGCCTCTCTTAGTTGTTTTTAAATCAGAATCTTACAAAGTATTTTTCAGTTGTGGGGAATTTGAGAAACATAAATCTTTGAGTAAAACAAGCATAAAATTCATTATCATCTCCCTTTGATTATTTTTGTCACATGGGGCTGCTTGCCATGGCACTTACCTGTACACTGAAGACGTCATGAACACAGTTCTCCTCATGACGTACCTCAAGATCCCTCTGCATGTACCTTTCATTATTTTCTTTGAATAGTCCTCTAGAAGTCACTCTTGAGGACTGAAGATCTGCATCCAATGTTGCATTGTACTTTATAGCTAGAAGGAAAACAGTACATTTTTTTCTTGAGTATAACCACCCATGATCTCATTACTACACTCGACATTACAGAGCGACTGGGCTTTCCAAACCACACTAAATATTTTACTTTTTTCTGAGCAATCTCAAACACAGAGCAGTCTCAAAATGGTAAAAATTTCTTTTGTGTTTTCCAAAGCATTCAAACAGGTTTAAATCCTGACGCAAGTTCTCATCCACAGAGAGCACATTATATGGCAATCAATCCAGTCTCCACTGCAGATGTCTGAGCCGGCAGCCCAGGCAAGAAGCCAGTCAACAGGGCCAGGATTACGCTAGATAAAGGGGCCTTGCAACCATATCCTTGAGTTCTGAGGAGGCTATAAAAATCTGTGTCTTCTCTTCAATCATGTAATAATTTGTGTCGTCTTCTCTTCATATCACTACTATGGTGTGGAAGTTTAACACAATTCTGTAGCTCACAATCATGAGCTCCTAAAGGCACTATATGCAGCACTGAAGCAGCCCAACTGATGTTATCCATGATGTGTATATATAACTAACTACCTGTATGTGTATATGTACATGATGCATATATATAATTAACTGGCCAGTGCTAGTCTCAGAGATATTTGCTGGTCTCCTATACTCTAAAAAGTTTAAAGAGATTCTCCCCACTGAAATCTGCACAGATCCCATGGAAATTTTATTTTTTTTTTGCTGAAGAGGGAAGAAAAGTCTGCAGTCTGCTATTGAAACCAATAGGTTGTAAAAAAAACCCAAAAACTTCTCATAAATCACATTTTCTGGGGTTTGTTGAATAAGGATACAGATCTCCTTTATACTGTTAATTCCTCACTACTCAAAGATTATACAGCCCATGATGAAAGTAGGTCTTAAAAACACTTTCTCAGGCACTTCAGTTTTATACTGATTTTGCCTTTCTTGACACTCAGTCTAATACATCTTTAGAATTTCCACTACTCATTTGAATAATGGTTATTTGAAGAAATTAATATAAGACAAGTCATTGAAATACTCTTACCCACTTGATTATTTCTCTTAGCAGGTCTAAATGTAGCCTGAAAACATATTTTGACAGTTATTTCTGTGTTCTTGTTCAGCAGACTGATTTTCTCAGGTTTAAATGAGGCAATTATGGACACATTTGCAATGCTTCGTGACCTGAAAAATATTTTTAAAAGGTTTAAAAGATGATTTTCAAGAGCACTGGGTAGCACAGTGGCTGTCTATTACTATCTGTAAATGTAACACTGATTTTCTTGGTTCCCAATGTAAACATTTTTCATGGCATCAGTAAAATGATTGTTCTTTGCATACAAGCGAACTTGTTGATACAATTGCTTTCATGACACTAAATAACTTATTTTGTCAAATTACTGAATAATCAATGTCTTTATCCTAATATTCTAATACTTCCCTTAAAATAACAGAGAACAAAGCCCTTGTCTTGTTTTCCCAATAAGTAAACACCTTCTGCTCCTTTAGGGAAGTTACTGAGCTCCTTTTAAGAAGGTGAACAAGGGTGATTCTTCATTTTAATTAATACTCTTATTTTTCAGAAAAACAGCTTCAAGGTAATTAATCAAGATTTTGAAGAACAGTTGCAAAGGATCCCTGCATTGTAAAAACAAACACTTTAATCAAAAGTGAAACTCATTAATCAGACCAAATGCCAGAGTAAAAGAAAAATGAGCATCTTCATTAATCAAATCTAAATAAATGCTGGTACTCCAAGAAGTATAATTTTCTTTAATGTAATTCCCACCAGGACCAGCAGCAGTTTTCTCGTGGGTCAAAGGTCCAAACTGACCATTCATTTTTAATAATCTTATTTCATAATGAAATAAGTAGCAAGTCAGTGATGTTTTCCTTCTTTCAGCGGGCAGCCTCAGGCAAGATGACAGGCTATAGATTAAGAAACCAAGAAGCATTTTAATTTAGCTCATCAAGGAAGTAGTTGAAAATACACAGTACGTTGGCAATCAGAAGATTCATATTCTGTGAAGCCTTTCTTTATTTTGTGGAAGTACTCAGATTGCTCTGGCAAGGGCCACATGCCAGATAATTGAAAAGGGTTTCTTTCCAGATACAGGTGGCAGCTCTCTTTCAAGGCTCTCTGACTGTACCCTGCAGAACAACTCTCTCCCCCCACCCACACAGATCAGCCCACCAGCCAGTGAAGGTCATACAGGTCATGTGGGAAGTGGTTTCATCTGTCTGTGGCTCTGAATTGTACTGCAGCTACTGAATTACAACCTGCCCTTACAAATACTCTCAAGCAAGCTCCTCTCACTGCTGCTGCCCCATCCCCCTGGATGAAGTGCCTGCACTGCAGCATCAGGTGGGGGGTGTCTCCTAGCCCTCCCCATACTTCCCCAGGCTCCCCCCCCAGTAGCTCCCACCACCCGGCATCCCCCTGCATGCCCTGTCTCTGCCTCCCACATGGTTTTGGCTTTCAATGGTTTGATGATACATGCTTAAAAGAGGTTTATTCTAAAGCAGTTTTTCAGCTAGCTACGATAGCAGCAGTGACGCAATAAGCGTGTGAGCTCTGAACACATGGAATGAAAGAGCTTTTTGGTTTGTTTGTTTTGCTGTTTAACTAACTAAATGCTTCACTTGCATCTGAATCATTGAGTGCTTCCTTTCTAAAAGAGTTTACCAACCTTAGCAGAACCACATTTCCATCAGCACCAACTGATATGTCAGTAATGTCATCGTCATTTAGGTCTCTATGGCCATCTACTGATCTTCCAAAGAATTGGAGCCGTTGTCCAAAAGCAGAATCTGACCCTAAAATTTTCTGGAAAAGAGAGTTTGGTTACTGACTTTGCCACAAGTGTGCTTAAGTCTGTAGATAGCCACCTAAGCAACAGATTTTCACCGATTCTCCCTGTATATACAATGTATTGTTTAAACAAAATGCTCTTCTGGATATATTCTCAGATGCTTTTTCCTTGCCTGTTGGAGCAGACAATGGACTAGATTTTTCTGTCTTGGGAGCAGATCAACTAACTGACTGCTGTTTGCCAGCTAGTACTTACTGGAAACTTTTTCCATCTCATATTGAGCAACTCAAAGAATAGGAAGCTTAACAGGACTTCTAACAAATACTTTCTGCAACCAGAAAGCACAGAAAATGACACTACAATTACCATTATATTAGCATATAGGATATGCAAAACCCCTTGAAAGTCTTTTCCTTTAATATTACGTATTTACACTTTACGTAGCTGGATTTATCTCATCTTCAGTGCTTTACATCAACCCTAAAAACTAGAATAATGAGTGTCAAAAAATGTAGGGGAAAACAGCTGACTTCATATACAGGCACCAAAAATTACAAGCAGCTCAGATGGAACATCTTGCAACTCCTTTTTCTCTATATGCTTCAGTTACAAGCACCACAACATCAACCAGGGCATGCTGACAGCTGAAGTGAGGAGAGGTGGAAAACCTGAAATAAGTCACGAGAATGACAGTACTTATTTAAAAGGATGAAACACTAGCCAATTAAAAGATGAAAAGTCCTCCTGTTTTTCTCTATCAGATCTAAAGGCACCGAGTGCAGCATTATGCAACCAAGTTATTTACCTGAGAATATTTGGTACGAATAGTCTTTTGAAATCCATTGTAAATGTAAATTGCTCCAGAGTTTTGGTTTTCCAGTGGTGCACCTATTACAACATCATTAAAACCATCCAAATCAATGTCTGCAAGCGCTGCAATTGCTGATCCAAAACGAGCATTTTCTGACCCCTGTGGACCTTCCAAGAGTTCTTGCTGGTCCAAAATTCCCTTTAAAAAAGAAAAAGAAGAAATAGCAAAAACACAGCTCTATCACTGCACCAGATTAGACATAGGAGCAGTATCTATGTGCATTGTTTTTTGTTTCTGTTTTCCAGTACATTCTTCTTGGACTGCTCAACCCTGAATTCCTTCCCCATTGTATTGCCCATTCAGTTTGCATTATGTCTCAGAGTCTTGGCAAACATTACACAGCAAAATCAAAGCATGCTATGCAAAGCACTAACATCAAATATAACCATATGTATGAAGCTTAAATGCTCTCACTGTCCTCATCTGACTGTTCTGAAAGTTTCACAATACATTGAAAAATACAGTTTCCAGTTTTGGATTACCAGTTTTTATGCAGAGGCAATGGAAATTATGTAACTGGACATAATTCTTTGAAACAGAAATGGAATTTCCTAACTAAACTAATGCAAAAAACATGTGTCCAAATGCTGAACTCCTGACCTCTCCAGTGCCAATAAAGAAAGAAAGATTGGAGATCTTTATAGTTAAATAATCACATTTGCACTAGCTTAAATTCAACATGCTGGCCAATAGTGGTCTCATCTTTAACCTTCAGTTATCACATTATGCTTAAAATTTGAGAAATACCAGCCAAGTTATTTATTTTAAAATTACTAGAAAAATTATGATTTGTGCAACACAGACAAGTTGCACAAATCCAGGTTCCTTAAAAAGAATAATGAAAGAATGATTTATTTTAGTTTTAGTTTTTGTCAAATGTAAGATTTTAAATTACTTAAAAGTTAAAATCTGTAAGGCTAGTCTTCCAATTTATTCAGTTTTCAAAAGATGGGGAAAAAAACCCTTTCATTTTTCTTTTCTTCCCATATTTCATGCCTAAATCCACAAGGAACAATGTCAGCTTTCAGCCGTAACACTTCCAGCGCTTCCATCTACCTTGAAATCGCCTTACAGTACAGTTTCCTGTTGCTCCAGGATGATCTGACTGTTAGCTGCCGCAGAAGAGGATGGTCCTTCCTCTTTATTTGTTTGGCTGGCAATTTACCTAGTAAAAATGCCATGTTCCATTTTCGCCAAGGGATGGCAGGTGTTAATTTATTTTGCATATTCAGACTTCTAGTGACTGAGAGACTGTTTGAAAGTGTCAAGAGGCTTCAGGACTGTTAATGCAGGCGTTCTGAAACACCTACTACTGGTCTGAATGAAAAACGCAGTCAGTCAAGCGTCAGAAAAATATCATAGCTACACCGAACAAAGGAAATGAGTAATAGGAACCATCCAGTGTGAAAGTCTATGAAACAATGGAGAAAACTGGCAGATGAGCATTTATGAAAACTTTTTTGGGAATACTGTTAGGTGTTGAACAGATTGGCCAAAATCAAATGGCAAACAATTAATTAGCAAAAGCCTCGAGTGAAGTTTTTCAGGGAAACTGTCAACTTTGTGTTACATTTGTGTACAGTGCCTGGCACAGTGCAAGGAAACCAGGAGCAGGGAGCCACCTAGAGCAGCAGGACCCTGGTCACCGGCAGCGCTTAGCTACTAACTTGTTTATTGAGTCCATTTTGGTCTGTTCCAGCTGGCTTATTCCCAGATTACATGCACAAGTAGTTCTGCGGAAAGTTTGCGGCTGCTCCTGAAAAGCAGAAGGGGCGAGACTGCACTGGGAAGTGCTCCATCTGCAGCCCTCCAAGCAAGCAGGCTTGGCACCATTTACCCCTTGCCCTTATGCCACACCTCAGGAAAAGCGCATGCTCTGTTTCTCCTTAGGAAAACACCACTTGCATTATTTCAACCACTCTGAAAAAGATCGCTAGTGACTAAGAGGCCCTGAGGAGACCCAGGGCCAAACACTTTTTGGCATGCATGTGGCCAGCCAGTTTTGAAATAAGCTAGCCCTAAGCAATGCTGGCTTGAGTGAGTCTGCTGCACCAGTGAGCTGGTGCAGCGCTCTGATTTAATCACTATTTGATTTAACAGAACAGACATTGCCACTAAGTAGTATTGCAGTTTGGACTGCTTTTTCCTCAGTAAAACTGTAGTCCAGGGAACAACAGCAAATCCCTCCAGCTGCAAATGAAAATATCAGCATTTATCATGGATGGAGAAGCAGGAAGCCAATTCCAATTTTGCTACAGGGCCATTCTTACCCTGGTGATGGAAAACATGTATACTCTCCCTTCCTCTTTCTTCAAGTCATTCATAAACATTGGTGCACCCACAAGCAGCACGTCTGTCACAGAATCCCTGTTAACGTCCACTGAACACACCACACCGCCAAAATAGGAGCCAATCTGAAACCAAGAGAAGGAGAATCACATTTGTAAGTGGGTTTTGTAAAACATTATGCTTTAGCACCTGACTCAGAAAACTTGAATTGAAAATGAATGAAACTGCCCACTGGAACGAAGTTACTATGTAACATATTCCAGTGTTTGAAGAATCATATCCTTATCATCTGTGCAACTGTTTCACAGTGGCTGCTGCTATAGCTTTACTACCCAGCCATAAGAATGTAAATAGGGAATAACTTACAGGAGATAGATTTTTTTATATAAAATTCTGCACATGAAACTACTCAGTCTCTGATTTACTTTCAGATTTGTCATACAAACAAAACCAAAGCCATCTAAACTCTCTGCTCTTTTCCAAATGGAAAAAAAGAGCACAAGGGTGCAAATGTCTCTTTTGACATCATCTACTCCACAACTTCTTAGGCAGAGTAGAACTCATTGAGTCTCTCTCAATTAGAAGTGTTGACTGAATGATACATTAAGTACCTTTGTATATTATCTTTTACCACTAACAGCATGACTCCCTAAAATACTGTTTAAGAGTTACAGTTAACCTCACTGAAATAGTCAGAAAAAAGTTTAAGTGAATTCTAAATGCATTGCAAAAAAGAGGAATTTTCTGAGCAAATGCATTGCAATTTGCTTCTGCATCAATAAAAAGAGATGGCTTCATAATCTGCATTAATGACCAATATACATGCCTGTTCGCCTCTTTGGGACTGCACAATTGCAATATTGCCATCACTGTCAACATCATAAACCACTACTCTGCCAGTGTAGTTGGATCTTGGTGCACCAGCAACAAAATAGACGGAGCTCTGAGTTGAGAGAGCAGCAACGGAGTAACCTGGGGAGAGAAGCCAGCATTTAACATGTGCGAGAGACCTTTAACTACAAGCCATCAGTTGGTTGTCCATAAAGGCACAGAGACTGAGTCAATCTGGAACATTAATCACAGAGAATGATGCTTCCAGATGGGAAGTGAAGCTGTCACATATGCATAAAATTTGCAATAGTCTTCTGGAGAGAACGACAACACACAGATCAAGTTGCAGCAGGTTTGCAGAATAGCATGGACAGTAGTTTAGCCTATTCGGTAAAACGTATACCACAAAAACGTCATGCTTATGAGGAATATAGGAAAAAGAGTGCAAAGAGTATCCTTGGAGTGAAGAAATTAATAGAAACATGAGAAGAACATTTGGGCCAGCCTTCAAACTGGGAAAGAACACCTAGCTTCTGTAAGGCTTGCAGTGCGTTTTCCCACAGCTCAGCAAACCACAGCCCAGTTTACTGGCTGAATACAACAGGCTTTATTAAATAGCTTGTCAGCTGGTAGGCTTAGGTTGATAGAACTTCTTTGAACTTTTTAATCTCCATTCCCATTATTCTAACTTTATTTTCTTCCAGGAAACATATTTTAATACCTGAAAATATTTTAAACATGTATTAGCACTGTAAAGCTAGGACTATTATATATTTTACATTTCTGTGGTTTAATTTCAGCAAATTTATTTTAACAGAAGAAAACAAAATCATCCTTTCTAAAGACTACAGTTTAAACTGAATTAAAAAAATCCCAGTGATTGGCAAAATATGCAGGTCTTGAACAAGCTGCAGGCAATGTGAGGAGCACAGCCTGAAAGGATTACACCTTGGTCATCACATACAGGAGGTTAAATCTGATTTGTGTTCAATCACTGTTTTTTTAAGGAGAGAAGGTCACTGGAGACTAGAAGTTTAACAAGCAACAACAAAACAAAATTTTATTCTTCAAGTTAAGGGCACATGCTCCTAAAATATATGATACAGCCCTTTCAAGTGAGAGGGTGCAGTGAAGAACAGAGGCCAATCTAGCAACCTGTGATGTCCTAGCAGCCCTGTAGCTTAATGCTCCCCGAAGCTGGTGAGAGAGAGCTTCTACAGAGACTTCTTAGTGGGGCGCAGGAGGTGGAAAGGAAATGAATGGAAGAAAAGGCAACAACATTGCTCCAAAGAGATTATGGCCGATACTCTAGAAAGTATCTTGTGGGGAAGTGCCGAAAGGAAATGACCTCACCTGAAGAATTATTCTACAAAAGCAAGTCAATCAACTTCTCATCAACATGTAATTGGGGAAGTAGATACAAATATTAAACCAGAAGGTACCCATAACGATCCGTATAATGCACTAAACAGCCTTTTCAAATCCCATGCCTTCTTATGTCTTCATGACAAAGCCTGATTATTCTTTTAGCTTACTACATCCCTATCAGTAAAATTTAAAACCACAATGAATATTTCATTCAGTGAAGTACTGATGAGTAAATAAAATCTTCTGGATGCAAAATTCTTCGCATAATCTTAGATCAGTTCTTAGCAGGAGACTGGCTAGGGCAGACTTCCCCACGTTTTTCATCTTAATGCATCTTTGATAACATTTGATCCTTATGAGTCCATTCCAGCTCAGTATATTCTATGATTCTGTGATTTCCAGATTTGTATTTCAGCCCCTTACCTAAATAAGAGCTATGATTTCTGTCCTGTAGAATTTTCTCAAACACATGGCTTGGAAAGGTGGTGACTCTGTCTGAAGACTCCTGAACTACTGTTCCACTCCAGTCATAGGCCCCAACAGCACCCAACAGCAGAACATCCTTTAAAAAAATCAAAATCAACATTTTAGAACTACTTATTTCAGAGAAAGTGTAGGCAAAGCTGAAGTTACTGTGCATAATGTCCAACATCACTGTGTTTAAGGCAGTCATGTACAATCTATTGACCGCAAGAAGTTAACTGGAGCTGCTTTTAAGTACCACTTATATACAGGACTTTACTGCCCTATTAAGAGGGATTATCACCCCTCTACTGCAAGAGGATAAGTGACTGCTTTAGCTTCAGGGGCACTGCAACTCAAGATAAAATAGGTTTATTTAACCACTTAGGATATCCTAATATCCTCAACCTATTCGCCCTGGGGTTGGGCTTGCCAAGTCTATGTTTTTATGCATTCATGATCCTAGTAAGACTGAGGATCCGACACACTAGAGCACCCTTTTTGCCAACAAAACTACCAATGACAGTCCACAAAAGCTGATGGAAAAGGAAACAGAATTTTCTTTTTAAAGTATATTGGAAGGAGATGTCATTGAGAGAACAGTTAAATCTAAAATCCAAATTAATATGTTTTATTATACAGAATACTTAATAAGAAATACTTAGACTGGTCCACATAAAACTCCATAGATTGGATTATTCACAATTAAAATACCTAGCTGAAATATTGTTATAGAAAACTGCAGTAAAAGTAGTATGTGTAACTACCCTGAAGAAAATTTCAAATCCTTCTTAATTTTTGCCATTTCCAAGCATTAAGTGCCTAGTGAATGAAACTTTCAATTTCTGCAAGTACAGAGGACTTTTCAAAAAGTATTTCATTCATCTTTAAGGCCTACGAGAAACAACCAACCTTCCTGTATTTTCACTTGAAATCTACTTGAACCACAGTAAGATTTTATAAAATGGGCCTATTTGGTCAAGATAACCTTAAAATTGATTAGCAAGAAAAATATATCTGATTTATTATTCTTTCCCATTTCTAAGTGAAATATGCTTCAAAAAAACATTATAAATAGTGGACAGATTCTCTTCAGAGTTGATTTATTTACATCTCAGTGACTGCTTAGAAATGTAACTGCTTTCCATAGGGTTTCAATTACTCAGTTATTCAGCTACAAAATATTAAGTGAGAGCAATTTAATTTTTCATGCTACATGAACTCAGAAATCATTGAAGTAACTGGATTAGCATATATCAAAGTCATCACATGAGAGAAATTATTACACAACTTCACATATGAATGCATTTTTTCATTTTGGGGATATACTTCATCTATCAGAAGTAATTTCTGTGGTACTCAAATCAAAAACAAATATTATTTGACATTCTTCTGCCTGTAAAAAAAAATATCTTGGAGTTGGTCATTATATTAGTCTTATTTTGTTGCATGTCTAAGCATTCCTGTCTATGTAATTACATCTATTTATATCGTTAATTAAATTCACATACCTTTTTTTGTGAGTAATATGCACTGAAGCCCACCTGTGACATTTCCATTTGGAATGTATCACCTTGATCTGTACCTGGTAAAACAAGTATTCTTATATGGTTACCCTTACAGAATGACACAAGAGATCCTTTACTGTTGCCTCCAAGCATAGCTGTGTAGGGACTCTATGTTATTTTTTCCAAGTCTGCCCATTCTTCTGAAACATTTCCAACATGAACAAGCAACAGAAAGCTGAGCACTAACAGGCTGTAGAATATTTTGAGGGTACAGATATCTTCCATAAAAAGGCAGAAGATGATGGTCAGGATGGCCTGGATCAGTCTGCATAGTGTTACTGTGGCTTTTTTTTAGTGTTTTCTAGGAAGCACTGACAATAGACTGAAATTAACAGCTTTAATAACTGCATATTCACAACTTTCAAATGAATGTTTATTATTATACAGGACTTAGAAAACCATTGTAATTGCCCTGAAAAATGCTGTGATGCGCAGGAATATTTCCTAAACTAGATGGATGGGACTCAGGTAACAGGAATTCAACAGGAGTATGAAAAACCCAAGAAGGGTAGCTCACTCAATGCCCTTGCCTCGGTTAGCAGCATGGGCCTCGTAAAGATTAGACAGAGGTAAACGAAAAGTGAGGATTTTACACTGAGCACAGGAAGGCTGCAGCCATAAAAAGTTCCTTAGGCAGGGCTGAGGGCAGGTCACAAGTCTCCCATGTTACTTTGAAAAGCTGGCTTTTGGGGTGACAAACTGCCTCTGAGTTGCCTCTACAGCACCTTCCTCTGAACATTACACAGAGTACTGTGGGTGATGCTACAGATAAGGCCTGGCAGACACCACACAGATTGTGGCATTACTGTAGCTTTTCAGTTCTGTAATCAGTTCACGAGCTTCTGATTTGCTTTTTAAAATCACAGCTGCTTAGCATTGAACAGAAAACCACAGGTGAATCTGACAAGCGTAAAGATGCCTTTACTCCTTAATAGCTCCGAATACATTTGGAAACATATGGACAAACCCTCAGTGGATTCCAGAAGCCCATGACTTGACTGGAATTTTCAGCATCTGGGCAGTATTTCCCACAAGCGTCAGAAACTAACTTAAAGCTTGGGCTCATTAAGGGTGGGATAGCTGGGACAACATCTGTGCAAACAGGAGCCCTCTTGGGGAGCAGTCCTGAGCTCCAGCTGCCCCTCATTTCCACTGTACAACACTAAGATTAACCTAAATAAAATCCTTAGCTCATCAGCTTGGAGAATCTGATCTAATTTTCCAGAGATGTTGAGTATTTTACCTTCTATACTAAAAATGCGCTCTCCAAGTGTTCCTGCTTCTTCCAGTAGCGCAGCCTCAGATGACACATTAAAGAAATACTTCTCTGTTGGATGACTAGCAATTCCTTTGATTTCTTTAATTAAGTTTTTAGTATCAAGTTCTTGCCTGATTAAGTATCCCAAAACCTTGGGTAAAAAAACAAAAAAGAGAAAGAAAATAAGAAGAGAAAAGGAAATCATGGTCTTACCCCAATTCCTCCTGTATTATTTAAGTAAATATTGTACATATTGGAAAAAAAAAATTCCTAATTTATATTACTGAATTGCTTGTCAGACTGTATTCCTATACAAGGGACCATTCAGATAGGAAAAATGCATAAACCAAGGCAAACGAAAGAACCATGGAAGTTGCTCAAGTTACACTCTTTTTGCTTTTTCAGCAAGTTAAAGATGACTGGTATTGCACTCATTCAGAAAAATTAATTTCACCTAGTTTCAGGCTCAGCAATGTAACCATGCTTGCATTACATACAGCTTATATATACACATGCACTTTCATACCCACAACAAAATGATCTTTCAGAAATTACAATAATATATATGTAATTATAGTATCACTTACAGCAATGCCAAATCTGGTTATATTGTCTTCATTGCATTTACCTATCACTGTTTTCAAGTTGGAGCCATCGTGAGATTCACCGTCTGTCACAACAACCATTACTTTTGTGGCTGTCGGACGTCCTCCCGATTCAGGTGAGAAGGCAAATTGTCTGTTACAAAATATTGGATTTATCACATGTCAATTAATAACAGATGGATTTAAGTAATACAGTAATGACTATGTCCATCACTGACTCAGAACAAGGTGCATCTGCAGTGTTTTTTATGTGGAAATTAACTATCTGCAATAAGAATTTTCAGTTATGCCCCTGAGAGCTTCTTCTTAAAGGACTGCTCAGGGAGCCATCAAAAATGTAATCAAGGAAATAGAAAAAAGCTCAAACAATTAGGACTGGATGGTAATTCTGATAGAACATTACATTCCAGCAAAAGGAGTATTTCTTGTACAATTGTTTCTAAATAAAAAGGTTGGGGTTTTTGTCAGAACCATTAATGTTTTGTTAATACCAGAGTAGCCAGGAATGGGTTCTACCAAGTTCAAACAAAAGGGTAAGAGTATTCATAACAGGCTCCTCAATTTTAATGCAGATGTTGCCTCAATTGAAGGCTGAGTCTGTCCCTAAGCAAGATTGTCAAGGCCATTTGATTCAGCATGCATTTTGGCCTAGACTCCTGTCCTTGGTTCAACTGCAAATGGCATCTTCCTGTTGAAAAATGGACCTGGTTTGTACATGTCTTCAGAGTCACAGAACATTGCTGGTGTAGCAATGAAAAACTAACAGCTGATGAGATTTTATTTTCTGTACAATCAAGCAAAGCCTGTCCTGCAAATGTGTTACTGGTCCCACTGAATCCCTGGATAAACTTCTTTCAATGGTTTTGTATCTTTTACAAGAGCTTGTTCATGTTGTTTGATGCACTGTCATGTTTAGACATCTGACAGCCTAAACAATTCTGCTGAGTACCAGAACTACTTAAGTGTAGAATATAACGAATGGTTAAAGACATGTTTTTCAGCAGGACTAGTTTACATACCCCTATATTGTTCTGCACAGGGCACTGTAAATGTACCTGCAGGATTCTACCTGGTGCTGGGAACCTCCTCAGAGGCTCCAAGTATGTGTATTCACAGTGGGAAATTCAGGATGAGCCCATTTCCTTGAAAGGTAAGTCACAGTAATTGCACAGTAATTATCAATGTGCATTACCTTGCATTGTCAATGGCTTTGAAAGTATTAGTTAGATCTCCTCCCTTCTGAGAAGTTCCCTCCATTGCTTTAACAATCTCTTCCTTGGTTTGATACGTATTCAGGTTGAACACTACACGGGGATTATTAGCATACTGAATTAAACCCACCTATGCAATAAAGACATTATGTTAGATTATCACACATCACAATCAGTAACATAGAATCACAACACTTATTTGTGAGGTTGAAGTAAAAGATCTGCAGATGCACATGGAGTTATAATTTCTTTCAGCACA
>VZTU01032270.1:51218-106784 GCA_013400835.1 Zapornia atra | reverse complement strand
ACAGGAGGGATTGGTGGCTTGGAGTTGGAAATTGTGTATCAGTAAATCTAGTAAAGTCATTCTAAGTTTACTGATCAACTCTAATGATAGGACTGAATGCCAGGTTTGCTCAAACTGGTTTTAACAACTCCTTGTTGTGGGGTTTCTTTGGTGCTTTTTTATGTTGTGGGTTTTTTTTTTTGGGGGGGGGGGGGTTTAAATTGTTACCATCAGTGAAGTTGCTGGTATTTGAAAGCAAACTTCAGGCTTTTATGCTTTTATATCAGAGGTAGACACAGATTTTGCTTTTCACTTTTTAAAGAACTTAAAACTGTTGCTTTTGGATTGCTTGTTTCATGCCAGCTGAAAAAGCTTCAGGCATCATAATGGGTTGGAGTAGGAACTGAAAAGCACTTGGCTACTTTGAAATAGTGATGTTAGTTGCCTTATTTATAGAGGGTAGAAAGTGTGTGTGGCTATTTCAATTTTAAGACTTTGTGCTATGTGAGAGGTTTGATAATGCCACAGGTGAGGTCTGTGTTGAGAAATGTGCCATAACTGCTTGCAGTGAATAACATTAAAATGTTAATTTTATAAGAACGTGGTGTTGTCAATAAGATGTTTAAATGATGGAGGTCAGTAAATTGCTTTTTAATGTGTAAGAGGCTACTGAAAAATTTTCTTTCCTTAACCAAGTGCCTAGATCTTGATTTAAATTCCCTTGAACTTTTAAGTTGGGAAGACAGGAGTGCTGTTTCCTTGACACACTCGGGGGGCATAGGGCACAGTGCAAACAAGTTATCACCTAAATGTAACCCCTTGTGCAAAGGGAGAAGCTAGAGGAGTAAAAGCCCTAATTTGGTGGTGTTGATGAGGTGCTAATTATTTCCCGGTCTGCCTGTGGAGTATGGCAGAAGAGGTTTGGCTACATCTGCTTTCAAGTGACCTGGTCTTGGATCTTGTGACTTGAGGAAAAGTAATGAAGGCTGATTTCACTGCACACACATGGACCTGCTTTCCTGCTCCACCAGACTTTATTTATTTTCTGGGGAATATAAGGATGGTAGTTGTACTGTGAATCGGCTTCTGTTCTAAAGGATTCATTAGAAGCCCCCCTTGAAATAAAATACCTCCTTAAGCTTCAGTTCTTCAGGATGCACAAAGTTTTTTGAAACTTTTGATAAAGGTGACCCAAGGGTGAATTATTTTTCTCTTCTTATATTACTGAAAGAGAAAGTGTAAGGGGGGGTATTTTAAGATTGAGAGGGAGGTAAAATAAAGCTTTAACAATAGAGTGTCTTTGTTATTAGCAGAAAGCACTCCTGAATTCCTTCCTGCATCCACACTGCTTAACAAATACAGACTTTAAAGCTTCAGAAAAGTGAGGATGTTGATGTGAAGAGCAGCAATAACTCTTGCAAAAATCCAGTGCCTATTGCAAGTTCTTTCTTGTCTATGTGGGGACAGGGTGTTTCCTGCCTGGCAAAAATTGGACGTGTAATTTCAGGAATGTAAAGCAAATATTTTGAGCCTGATGGTCTGTGCCAATGTTCAGCCTGAGTGGCTAAATCTTGTAGTATCATATGTGACTGTTGCCATCTCACATCCAACGTTGGAATAAAAACCAGGAAGCCAAATCCAAAGGATTTCTATGAAGTTCATTGTTATGGCCTTTCACTGCCACGCTGTGATATAGGTGGATTGTAATGCTTCTTTAAGCTAGACAAAATGCTTATTATCATATGAGTAATAGCCATGTGTATTGAATATTTCACTGAATTTCATTTAGAAGAAAGGCTTATGAATGTGAAACGTAAACATAAATGTTTACATGGACCCAATTTCTGTTTCAAGATCAGGTAGTACCTTAACCAGGCTAAAGGTTCTATTAATCTTGAAAACCCCATGGCATGTGCTTGACACATGTGGAGAAGTGAGGTTTAGAAAATGGTCAGACTATTGCCTTTTAGAGCAACGTCAGCATCATTATCTGATGGATATGTGCAGTTTCTTACCTATCAGTCAAGCCACTGTAATAAAATAATATTCTTTTATAAGTACATTATCTGTCAAAAGTATTATTAAAAGCCTTTGATAGGCCAACAATACAATGGGAAACAGCTCTGCACGTGAGACTTGTTTTCAGCATCTTTTTAAAAGATACCTGGGGCTGTTTCTTAGCAGGATAAGATTTATGTGCTGTTTTCAGATACTTTCAATTGAAATGCTGATAATTCAAAAAAACAAGTGTTATTTTTCCAATTTAAATTCCCAAATTTCTAGTATAGTGAAATGCAACACTTTGAAATTATATCCTTTGAACTTTCAAATTAGGAGATTTCCTTTTTAAATATTGAGGTTTCAAAATTACTCTAAGTACTCTGAGTAAATTTGATTCTACTTTTTATGAAAAATTACTTAGTATATGTTCAGCCTTATTTACATAAAACATCTGTGGGTGACTGGGGAGATCTCTGCCTGCAGCCACTAAGAGAGTAAGCATTCTGGATGAGAGGATGGCCAGACAGTAAGAAGTGCCCCTCTCTGAGCAGATAGTAGTGCTGGCAGACTACCTGAAGGAGTAAGGGAGTTCCCTGTAGCAGTTCCCAGTTAGTGTAAGTGGTTATGTGGGTTGTTAAGGATATTGGCCTTTGCCCATCAAGAAATTTTTCTGGTGTTAAAGGTGGCTGAGGAGCATTGTAGCGTACGTGGAGTACTGTGAGTAGTAGGGTGCCTCTACACCCACTCCTTCTGCTCTCTTTCATTTTAAAATAGCAGAAACCTGCATATATGTTTCTGCCTCTGCCCTTAGTAAACTAGATTAAACCCTGCAAAGGTCTCTTCTCAGTTGTTAAAGGTTATGTCTTTGTGAACCAAGTTAGGGTAAAATACATAGAAACACCTAATGGGGTTTTATCAGTGTTTAAGCCTTATCTGATATTGTCCTTTCATATTAATTAGCTGTTCTGTCTCCATGTTGAGGTTATCACTAACAGCTGCAGACTTGGTTTGATTATTCCAGTTGGTAGTATAGAAAACTCAGCTCTTGAAACATGCCTTCTTATTCTGCTGAAATAAATTCTGAGGAAAAAATACCCAAGACTTGAGAGACAGAGTTTGAGTAGTAGGAATTTGATCTGCACTCTTAAATCTCTTCAGAGATTTATCAGAAAGGGCAAGCTTGGGTGTATTGAGTAGTGGGCTAAGGGAAATGTAATTTCTGGAAGTTTGGAGGTGTTGGAAGTCAATGCAAAATGTAACATTGAGACAGAATGCTGTGTTGAGACATACTGCTTCAGAGGGCAGCCTGGCTTCAATGATTCAAATAGCTGCCATGGAAATGGATTTATTACATATGTAAATAGAACAAATCATGAGTGGTGAGGGGTTTGGATATGAATTTCTCAAATTTGTGGAGGCTGATTGTTTGAATAACATGAGGAGCAACATAGGGATTGATACAAAACTACTTGATTATCTTATTCTGTAGACTTGATTAAGAAAAAATGTAGGTTATTTTCCTATGTGATTGATGTGTTTATATTTTCTCTGCACAGTAAATAAATTTGAATGTCTAAATTTAAGACTATTAAAGTATTTAACCTGTCTTCCCCCTTTAGTTATGCTCCTTGGTGTCCAGCTTGTCAGCAGATTGAATTGACATGGGAGAGTTTTGCAAAGGAAAGTGAACATCTTGATATCACCGTGGGAAAGGTGGATGTCACTCAAGAACCTGGTACAGTATGAAATAGACTGTTCTAATAACAGGAATTATTTGGTATAAGTACAACTTAGTATCTGGGAGTGTGCTTTATTTTACTGGCATACCTGGAATACTGGCCAAATCAGAAGAGAGGTTTCTAATTCAAAATAACCTTATCCACTTTCTGTTTCTCTGTCTAGTTCATACCTGTGAGCCTAATCAATTGAAGGATTAAAGAATTGGGGGAGTGATCTGGCTTAATGCTGTCTTAGAAAGGGGCTTATTCTCTATTTTAATCTACCTCACTGAAAGCTGTTGCCTGTCTCATTCCTCTCCTCCAAACTGTCTCCAGAGGAATCCTGTGCTGTAGCTTTCAGTTACCAAGAGTTTCAGGGTGTGGTAGCATTACCACAGTGTGAGTCTGCTTTAATAAATTCCTAACTATTTCCATGATGGTGCTGGTTTATTGTTTTGTGTGCTTGTAGCAGTGCTTTAAAGAACAGAAGTTACTGGTTTCTGCTGGTGATGCATGTATTCAAATGTGTTCACAAGAAGGTTTTCCTAAATATCCACAGAAGCACAAATACAATCTTACTTATTCCTTTAGTGACTCCCTTTAAGGTTTTAAATGTGTGTCTCTGGAAGCAGTACCAATATTGTTTAAACCTCTGTATCTCTTGGGAATGCTTCATGCTTGCTTTGGCTTTGAAGGGATACAAGATTTTATCAGCAGTATCAAAACATTGACAGAGTTAGGAAGAGGTGTTGCTAGAATAAAAAGGCTAAGCTTTACTGATTTTTTTTTTCCTTTATAAAGCATGTGGAGAATATGTCCATTTTATTATTTGAAAGTGTACTGAACAAGTTAGCTTTATCAAGTTTATAAGAGCAGGGAAATTACTTCAACTCTGGTCTCAGAGCAATTTAAGTTCACAAGAAAAAGCCAGGTGTTCTAGACTTTGTGTAGGTCAATGTTTTGTTAGAAGCTTAGAAGTATACAAAATCTCTGATGACAGAGAGCTGTTGATGTGGGACTCATTCTTTGGTGCATGTACTTATCACTAACAGTTTATTAAACAGATGAGTTGGAATGTTATTTTTTTCTTTTGCTTAAAGTCAGCTTCTACACATGAACAAAGTAGTGGTTACTCTGGAGTTAAGGCTGCAAATGGGGATCCATTATAATCCCATCTTGTTATTTTCTCCCAATTAGACAGGGATTCTTTTGTTTATGCATTATTCAACTAAAAGGATTTCTGTCTTGATTGTGGCATTTGGATATGACTGTAACTTAAGAAGGCACTTTCACAAGTGAGGCTGTAAAAATAAAATACTTGAAATCTTATATATACTTTTCCTGGTAAAGAACTTGTCTGGAAGCATTAGGACCTGAAGGGATCAGGTACTTGATACTTTTCTTTAGGTCTAAATTTTTCTGACTGCTGATTTGTTAGACCTTGTATGGGACTTCTAACCAGAAGTTCCTTAAATACTTGAATTCCTGATATTCCTGAGAGTCTTGACCTGTGAAGATGCTTGAATTCTGCAAGTCAAAGGACTTGATGAATTTGCACTAAAGCATGCATAATGTACCTGCAATATCCAGTTTAGCACAAAGCATGAAAACTGTAGCCACTTCAGCCTGGAGAAGAGAAGGCTCAGGGGAAACCTTGTAGTTGCCTTCCTGAAGGGGCCTACAAGGAAGCTGGGGAGGGACTTTTTAGAAGGGCATGGAGTGATAGGACGAGGGGGGAGTGGTTTTAAATTGGAAGAGGGTAGATGTAGATGGGATATTGGGAACAAATTCTGCACTCTGAGGGTGGTGAGGCCCTGGCACTGGTTGCCCAAGAAGGTGGTGGCTGCCCCCTCCCTGGAACACTAAGGTTCCAGGTTGGATGGGGCCTTGAGCAGCCTGGTCTAGTGAGAGGTGTCCCTGGCCATGGCAGGGGGGTTGGAACTTGATGACCTTTAACATCCCTTCTATCCCTCACTATTCTATGATTCTAAAACTAATGGATACTCAGACTGGAAAAGGAAGACGTAGTGCAGATTTGACCTTTGGTGCTGATGTAATTTGGAAGGTATATGAGTTCCTCTGGAAGCTTTCCAAAGCTACTGAGATATTTTTACTCTAGGCTTATGTTTCAGCTTTTCGCTTGTGGTGCTTAAAATGCTCTTGTCTCCTGTCCTTGCTTGCACAATGGTATCTTAATTAGCTTTGGTTATGTAACCCCTTCATCAAATTGTAAGTGGTCAAAATGCATTAGATTAGGGGAAAACAACTAGATGAGTGCTGAGTTGCATGAAATTGCACTTCCAAAACCTGCAGGAGAAAGTAGCCATTCATGGGGCTTAATTACAGCAGATACCCAAAGAATAAAACCACCAGGCCCTTAATGGATTTACAGCATATGTCAGTCACTTGATGTACTAGTTTATAAAGTGCTTGTTCTTTCCTCATCTTGTCTATTGAAACATTCAGTGTTTCAAGAGCAAGTAATGGAGATGCTCTTGATCTCCAAGTTCTGTGGTGCCTTTCTTAAGCTCCCAATCACAATGTTTACCTGCGATTTACAACAAGACTTCTTGTCCTCTGTAATCTTTGAGTACTTGTTTGATGAAAGCAGCTTTATTTTTAGATAGAATCTGTATTCTCTGTATTGTCTGTGTGTGTGCAAATACTGAAGATTTATTCCTATTCTTGATTATCTAATGACTTTATAATGGCCATAAGTTGGTTTTTGATTTACAAAAACAGGTGCTTAACTGTATTTCAAGTTAAAACTACAGTCTGGTTCAAGTTTGACTGAAACATGCACCAAAACAATTCATTGTCTGTTCCTAGCTTTTTGTGGCTGGCTCATATCTGACTTTACTAATTTAAGGCTGTGCCTTAGATGAAAAGCAAACCTCCAACTGAAGTTTTGGGGATGCTTAGGTCCTTTTTGGCAACAGATGTAATATTTTATGATTTATATATGTCAGGGTTCATTCTGAGATGGTTGATGATTGTTTTAAGATAGGTTACTGTTAAGAGATTTAAGCTAGCTATTTTGTTTTCTTTTTGACTAGTTTTTCTAAGAACTTCAGAGGGTCTTTCAGTGTTCCCATGACTTTCTCTGCTCTTAGACCTCTTATGTTCTTCATGTCTCTCCACCTAGTTTTTCTTGTGTAGCTGTACTTTATGCTTGATTAATTCAACTGTTACACTTGTTTACTTTATATCTCCCCATGTTGACACAACTTTTAGCTGTGTGTTGAGCTTTCTGCCACCCTGCCTCTCATTAGCAGTAAAGATAACCAAAAAGTTGACATGAAGAAGGCTTCCTTTTTGCAACTTTAAAGATGCTTGCTTTTGATTTGATTTAAACATCTTCAAAAAACCTGCCAAAGAACAAGAAAAAAACAGCTCACAACCCTTTTTTGCCTATTCTACAGGGGAATTCACACTAGGAAAAGCTTTACTACTGAAACTTCTTAAAATAACTGGATTAGTTCAGTATGGCCCAGACTCTCTGCATACTTTTCCATGGCTGTTTGTTTTATTGAAAGCTGAATAAAGACTTGGTTTCACAGAAGATTTTTACAGAACTTTATAAGAGGAAAAGTTAAATAGCTGATTTGTACTCTTTACACTGGTACTTTATGTTAAGGGCCATCACTGGCTAGAGAAATGTAGCCCTTACTCTTGGAGTTAGCCTGCATATCTAGGGGTTGATAATCTCTAAAGTCTGCTGTGTATTTTTTCAAGGCAGGCTGCATTGAGCTCACATTTTTAGTTTCTGCAGTCTTCAAGTTGGATGTGTTGAACAGTAAATAATATTACTAAACATTCAGGTGAGTGCTTGCAGGTTTTCCAATTGTCAGGAGCTGGTAGTGTTAACTAGACCTGACTTCCCACGAAGTTGGGAGCAGGGACAGTGTGATACTTTCACCTGACAACTTAGCTAGCTTGGTCTTATGAGATGTTGGGGAGCTTTTTGCTCCACAACTGATTCTTTTGCAATGAAGCTGTACACTGGGAGCTCTTCATTGGTGTACCTCACACAACAGTGAAGCTGGAAGCACTTGTACATTTTACTCTGTAGTGCTACTGAGTGCAAGGCTGAAGAACTTCAAACACTTCTTGCCCCACAAGCTGCTTTTGGATGGTTTGGATAATTTCTCTGTCCTGTGAGTTGCATTATGTTGTCACTGTTGATGCTGTGAAAAGCCAACATCAAAACTCACCAGCCTTGGTGACTATTAAGCAGGTATCCTTTGTTGCAGCGCTGGGCACACAGGGGATCGCTCCTCCTAATGTGCACAACATAAAGGGTCACTTACACAGTTCTTACACAAGACATATATGAGTATTTATAAAATATTCATAGGGTTTCCAAGGAATGGTTAATTTTTCCATTATGAGAACTCATTACCACTCATCCCTCATGCACATTATGATGGGTTTGGTGGGCTTCAAAGGGCAGTTTACTTCATTTACCTCTCTTCCTTATATGTCCTTTTGGTGAGTTTTAGGCTTTTACCTTGCTAACAAAGTCATGGAGCTGGTTCTGCACACTTGAGGCACCCTCCTGTTCTTTCTCTCTCTTCCTCTTTATCACTCCCTGCTCAGAGATAAGTTGTTTCTCCTGAGCTTTCACAATGCACACAGTGTGCTAACGTTGTGGTCCTTCAGGCGGAACTTCGCACATCCTTTACGTAGTTCCTACCTGACCAACTAATTCCTATCATGTTCCTGCTTCCCTGTCTAGGGTTGTACTTGTGAAAAGATTATTATGCATTTGCCAGTCAGTGAATCACCCAGTTAGGGTGTGGGGATCAATTCCAGTCAGCCTCTTTAAGCCCTACTTCATCCTTTCTTTGTCCTTTCTGCTGTCCTATGTTGATACTGTTGATGTGACTCACCCATCTGGATGGTGGAAAAATTATTCTCATGGCTCAAACTTGTAATATTTTACAAAAGTGGATGCTGAGACATCTCAAACTTGATTATCAATTTGTTAGCATACCATTTGTGTTTATCTGGAGAGGAATGATCTAAGATAAGAATCTAGAAGCCTCCAAACCAGTCATTCTACAGTTGTGTTTGAGAGAGATTGAACCTTTCTTTAGGATAAAAGAGCAATCTGGTTGTGTAGTGTATGTGGATTGCTTGGAAGAAGCAAACAAATATGAAGATTATTTTTCTTTTAATGAGTTGAAGTAACTAAGCTCTGAAATGTGTCACTCAAAATCATTTAAAATCAGCTAGAGGATGAATTAAAATCGAGGGCCAGAGTGTGTAAGCCATTGTCATGGCTGCCACTGTTAATGGCCCAACTTTTCTAGGTGAATCCCAGTGGAGGCTACGAAGATGATTGAAGGCCTGGAGCATCTCCCCTACAAGGAAAGGCTGAATGACCTGGGGCTGTTCAGCCTTGAGAAAAGAAGGCTAAGAGAGGATCTTGTTAATGTTTATAAATATCTGAAGTGTGGGACACAGGGGGAAATGGCCAGCCTCTTCTCAGTGGTCTGTGGAGACAGGACAAGGGGCAGTGGCTTCAAGCTGGAGCCCAGGAAGTTCCACACCAACATGTGGAAGAACTTTTTCACAGTGAGGGTGAGGGAGCCCTGGGACAGGCTGCCTAGAGGGGCTGTGGAGAAATTCAAGACCGGTCTGGATACCTATCTGTGCAATCTGTCCTAAGGAACCTGCTTTGGCAGGGGGATTGGACTGGATGGTCTCTGGAGGTCCCTTCCAACCCCTGTGATTCTGTGGTTCTGTGAAACGAAAGGATGAGACTGCACAGACAGATGCACACAGCGTCCTGGAATATGGAATATGTGTGGCTCTTCTTTCTCTTGGTTGGAGGTGCACACTGCCAGTCTGAAAAAGCTTCAGCTCTGTGCAAATATTGATTAGTGAAATCCATGCAGAAAAATTACCTTGTAATAAACATTCTTCAAGGTAAACATTTTTCCCTTGTCAACAGTGTTTAGTATCTGTTACTGTTTGTAGCATTTCCTAAGACAAACTGTGAACCTGTATTTACAAACCAGTGGTAAAAGCTGTGCAGCCTGCTGCTTTCCAGTCTACAAATACAGATCTGTAGGTATTTATAGATAAACAAAACTGAAATTTCTCAGCATTCTGATTTAACTGTTTGATGTGGTTTTGTCTTCCCTTTCTAGGCTTGAGTGGTCGGTTCTTTGTGACAACACTTCCTACAATTTACCAGTAAGTGGGTCATAATAGAAACAGTTGCTTGTTCCAGTACATAGTCCTTTTTTTTTCCCTGTCCTGTTTGAACAGTGGAATGAAAGATCTAATGAGCAACACGCTTATTTCACTTTTGTCAAGCTCTAAAATATTTCTCAGGAGCTCAGTGCAGTTAATGAACATGAAGTATGTGTTTTTAACTTACCATGGAAGGCTCTCCTATGGGCAGTTTTGTACCTAGATGAAAGTGAGGCTTTTTCAGTCTGGAAACATTTAATAGCATTTGTAAAAACTCGTGCAAGCTTGCACTATTGGCTTCTAAAAACCTGACTATACCTGAGCAGACATGCTTGCCCTTATAGAATTGCCACTAAAAAATTTCATTTGAATAATTGACTGCATAGGTTGCATGTAAAACAGTACAGAAATTTCCCACAGCTTCTTGTACTGCTTCTCTTACTGCTAGAATTCTGCAGCTGTTGTCTCAGTGCCAATATGTGGCTGTTGACTCCTACTTGTCACTTGTTTTAAACTGTAACTCTGCAATGCAGCTAAAAATGCTGGAATAAAAACTTCTGTTTTCAGTTCAGGTTGTTTTGAGCTTTGATTGTATTGATAAAGTCCTCACCTGAGGTTTTTCTTGAGTTTAAGTGGCTTTACTAAGTTCTCCTGTTAATAATACTGTTAAAAACAGATCAGGAAAGCGGTTTGCTGTATCTCTTCCCCAACTAAAAATATATCATCCTTTAAAAGCTGAAGCCTGTGAATTGTGAGCTGTGCATATATGTACACACACATATATATCCACACTCTTAATTCTGCTGTATTTAAAAGCTATTTTTGTATTTGCTGTTGTGTGAATAAATATTTATTGAAGAATAGGGGGTTAGTAAATGGCAGTAGCTTATGTTGTTCAAAAACTGAGACCTATCATGGATTACAGTTTTTAAACAATGAAAATGTTTAACTTGCTGAGCAAATAAAATCTATCAATTTTGGGTTTACTTGGCTCTTTTGGGCTTTGGGGTTTTTTTTATACTTTTAATGGATATCTCTGTTAATGTATATTTTTGGGTTTTAGTGCAAATGATGGAGTGTTTCGCAGATACCGAGGCTCACGGACGTTGGAAGATCTTCAAGGCTATGTTCTAGAGAGAAAATGGGAAGCTGTGGAGCCTGTAGCAGGATGGAAGTCTCCATCTTCTATAATGTAACACTTTGTTTCTACTAACAAGAAATGTGCTTTATAGCTCATTATTCATTAAGGGTCCTATGTTGACAGCTTAGAGACAAAAGGCCTTTATTCCTTAGACAAGTAGGTTTTGCACAAACCATTTGTATTGACAGCCTGCTTTCCAGTTTCTCACCTTTAAAAGCAGTTTATTTTCTGCACTTGCTTTTGTTTCTGCCTACTGAGGCCCTTCTATATGTTCTTTGAAAATATATAAAGGAAAAAGTGCAGCCATTGAGCATTATTTGTCAGTTGCAATATCTGCTGAGTTCTGAGATCAAATGCATGTTTATGCATATTATTACTTCATGACTTCTGGCTATTTGGGGTAGGCAGCCCTTAGCTTTAAGGATTTATTGTTTATTTGTTTACAAGGAAGTCATGTGCTCTCCTTTAGAACAAGAAGCAGGGTAGTGCTTTATGCAGTGTATCAGCATTTGCTTTGAAGTAGCCTAGAATGCTTGCATGATGTAAAGGATGAATTGAAGATGTGAGTGGCCTGCATTTCATTCTGGCTAAAGCTTTTATGTGTAAGCTAGTGTCAAAGATTCAGCAGGTGTCCTTGTTTTTCATCTGAGAATGAGGAAGAGGTCTATGGTATTTAGTAATGGGGAGAGGAGCTATGGGTCTGAAATTGGCATTTCTTAATGATGCTCAAATGTCATCTTTCAAGTCACCTTTGCAATGCTTTGCACCTAACTGGCTGAAGTCAACATGATAAAAAGAACACTGCATTTATTTGCAGTAGCCTCATTCTGGCAGTCACTAGGGACTGAAGGGCATTGCAAGTGTGTGCATAGAATTTTTTCTGGTTTCTGGACAGTTTGCTGTGTATCAACTGTTCCTTTTCTTTGTTTTCTAGGATGCATGGAATGGCAGGCCTATTTCACCTTTCTGGATGGATCAGGGTAAGTAACCATGCAATAGTGTATTCCATATACTGTCTTTATGCTTAGGATAGTGTTCAGCTTAAAAGTTGTTCTGGTTTAAACTCAGCTGGCATCTAAGTACCACACAACTGCTTGGTCACTTCCCCTCTAGTGGGATCAGGGAGAGAATGAGAAGAGTAGAAGTGAGAAAACTCATGGGTTGAGATAAAGGCAGTTTAATAAGCAAAGCAAACCAAGGAGAGTTAATTCACTTCCCATGGGCAGGCAGGTGTTCACCTGTCTCCAGGAAAGCAGGGCTTCATCATGGGTAACAGCTACTTGGGAAGACAAGTGCTGTTCAACTGTGTGTATCTGTCCCTTTCTTCCTCCTCTCCCCAGCTTTATATGCTGAGCATGATGTCATATGTTATGGAATATCCTTTTGGTCACTTGGGGTCAGCAGTGACAGTTGTGTCCCCTCCTAACTTCTTATGCACTCCCAGCCTATCTGCTGGTGGGATGGTGTGAGAAGCAGAGAAGGCCTTGGCTCTGTGTAAGCACTTCTCAACAATAACAAAAGCACCCCTGTGTTACCTAAACTGTTTTCAGCACAAACCCAAAATACAGCCCCATACTAGCTACTATGAAGAAAATCATCCCAGCCAAAACCAGCACAGAAGTCAAAACTGAACTGAATGATTTTATTCTCCTTTTATAAGAGTTAAATTTTCATTACACTTCCTGTACACTAGATGTATGGTATTTTTGCACTATAAATTTTGTAGTACTAATAGTCTATGCCAAAAATGTCAGTCTGGTTGTAAAGATTATCATCAACACTGAAAACACTTGCTGTTCTTATTATCTTGGTATAGTTAAAACATTATTTCAGAGTGTGCTAATGTGATAAATTATCTTTTTGAGAGCTGCTGCAAAAAGGTTGCAAACATCAGGAATCCATTTAGCATCTACTAGGTTCTCTCACTTAATACTATTCTTAAAGATTATATCCAGGTTCCTTTTCAGAGTTGTAAATCATGCTCTTGAGTGGTTTGTTTGCATCCTGCACAGGAGAAGAAAGTGTTTTATCCTTAAGGATTTCTGCATCTGGATTTCAAACTGTCATCACCATTCATGTAGGAACACAACAAATTTTGGCAGTAATCATAAATAGTAAAGGAGAAATGCTTAGCTTTCACTGAAGTGTGCTTTGAGCTTAAAATATTTCAGGATACTTTCATTTGGGAGCTATCAAAGTTTTTTTTTCCCATGGCATGCAGATGCTGAGAATCTTCAGACCTTTCCAATTTTGATTGAGAAACATACTCTTTCTTGAACTCTTCAACAGTAGCCAAGGTTAAGAGACTGCATTTGATTGGAGCAAAATGTCTTGCTTTTTGTAGCAGGTTACAATATTAAGTGTTGTAGAGAGTGAAGAGAGCTTGTCCACTTCCAGTAAGCATGTAACTAATCCAGACTCAAAACTTTCTGTTACTAGATTTCCTGTGCAAGCTATCTCTGAATCTTTCACTGAGGAGTATTAAGTCTTTATAGCCTTCTGGTGTTTCTCCTCCAGGGTTGCTGTGTAATGATGTTGTCTCTGTCTAGTTTCCTTCATGAAAGATTAAATGCTCTGGGAAGAAATTTTCTGTAATGTGCTTTCTGCTCTGATGAGTGTTTCAGCTGTACATTTCCTCCCTCTTCTTACTCTGTTGTCCTTGCATATGCTTTAAGAAATGTTGGAAGCATCTGGCATTATAAAAACCAAACAGCACCCTGGAATTTTAAATATTTAAACTTTTGTACATGTTGATTGTGGTTTGTTTTCTGAATGGATACACTCTTGGAAGAGGTCTATTGTCATTATTTACCTCCCACCAGACTATCTGACTTGGATGTGATGGTTGGTTCAGTCAACTGGATGTTTGTAGGTTTGAAGAACAGACTGAAGTTTCCAAGAAATCTTAGTATTGTGCTTGGATTATGCTCTTATAAATTTATAAGTTTAATCACTTAATGCCTACTTAAAATGGGTGGCTCCTTTTCAGAACTAAAGAGCTTGAGTAAGAACTAAATGGCTTGATTTTAGTTCATGAATGAAATCCCAAATTTAAGTACTTATTTTTATCTTGTGCAACTTTTAAGTGCCTACCACTCCTGCTTTCCAGATGTAATTACAGGGCTAACACTCTACATGAGATGACTTTTTTCCACTTTGTGGTGTGCTGGTGAAGGGAATATAAAAGGCCACATGTTTTTAACCTGCCTGGGATGCTTTTTTGACTCTGAAATGGTTTCAGTTCTAAGTTATCTTTTTTAAATAATGAGCTTCCTAGATGTCGATTGGTGCTGTGACTGTCATTATCAGGGGTGCTCACTGGATGATCTCCTTCCTACAACAGAGGCTGTAAGAACAAACAGACAGCTTCATGCTGTGGGTTCATGCAGCTCAATAGTCTGTCTCCAACAGTTACCACCTTCCTGCAGAATATAAGGATTAAGAATGTTGTGATAGTTTCCTGTATGCTTGGAGGCTTCCTCATAGGTTTATCCACAGTAATGTGTGTATGGCATCTCTAATGCCTTGATTCACCTTAGGAAGAAGGAATTTTGCAACCTTTGCTTAAAAAGCCTTTTAATGTGAACAGCCCTGTAAAGATAACCAACATTTAGTGGTATCTAAAGAATTATAGTATGATATTTAAAGATGACTAGGGCTTTGAGAGGGAAGACTTTAGTATAAATACTGTTAAATGAAAAGTCTTAATTAGGTATCCATTTATGTGGTGGTAACAGCAGTATAAATCATAAGTGAAGCTAAGGATGAAGTTATAAAATGTCTTTTCCTCATTTCCAGCAAATTCATAGCTACCTCACTGGCACTCTTGGAATTCATGTTTGGATTTCTTATGCAGTCTTCATCTTGGCTACTTTATTGATTGGCCTGTTCCTGGGTTTGGTAAGACAGCATATTAATTTTTCTCAGTTACCTAGAATTTTTACTATGCCTTAATTTGTGAAAAAGAATGAGCTTAACTGAAAAGATATTCTGAAGTACTTGATTTTAATGATGTATCTCTCTTCCCTGATATCAAGTCATGGGATGCATAGGAATTGTTAAGAGCTGTGCCAGGGGAGTTTAGACTGAACTTTGGGAAGCAATTCTTCACCAAGAGGGTGGTCAGACACAGGACCAGGCTTCCTAGAGAGGTGGTCAATGCTGTTGACCATTGGATTAGGTGATCGCTGTAGGTCCCTTCCAAATGAAATAGTTTAATCTCTTCTGTTAAAATTCTTTAGTGTTCAGTAGTGCAGATCCACTCTCTCATGTTCTTGCATACTTCTGGTAAAGGTTAATACTGGTTGACTCTAATCTTTTTATGAAATTCATGCTTCAATTTAAATTTTAGTCCATCCACTGAACAAGTGATTTTTGTATTGGTGTTTTGTAGCCACAACTTTTGTATTGGTGGATTGAATTTGTGTGTGGGGTCAAAATTGTGTAAAGACTCCAACTTTGGGAAAAAAACCCAGGCTTTGTGGGGAGATATATTTTTTTTTTATTAACTAGAGTGGGATTGTGTTTGTGGGAGTTAGCAATGTAAGCATGCTGATGCACTTTTACTTGAAAGGATGAAAGCATTTTTTTGAAAGGCTTTGAAGATTTGGGGGTTTAATTGATTTACTCTATTCCAGGGCATAGCTTTATGGTTACATCTTGGTTTTAATAAAATCTGACTTCACTTCTTTCTCCCCCATGATCTTTTGATTTGAGTTCTCATTAGTAACTGAAAAATCTGATCTCTCCTGTTGCTAACCAGAGCTGGTACATTCATGTATCAATCTCCAAAACACCAGGAAGGTAATTTATCTAACCTGTTAGCCATATATGCAAACATTGAGGACCATATCCTGAGCCCTATGCTGTTTCATCAGTGGAAACAGTTCAAAGTTGCCTTATCTGTGGAGCTTGGATTATTTCCTCTTGGAATATTTGAATGATATGGCTCCAATATCAATACTGAAAAACTGAGCTAGGAAAGGAGATAGAGATGGAAATAGAAGCTCTTACTTATGGACCAAGCAACTAGTCTGTGTTTTCCCAATTGCAAAACCAATTTAAACCAGCTATCCTGATAAACTGGTCTAATTAGCTGTGAAACTGCTCATTAAATTGAATAACATCCCAAAACATAGAAAATATTGACCAAGAAGGCTGCCTAAGTTTTAGATAAATAAAAATTCCTCAACTGTGTTCTTGGTGTCTCTTCTTAAAATACAGGCCATTTCAATGCTGAATAAATTTAGGGAAGTAGGAGGCAGAAAACTTGGAGTAGAAAGCAGAAAATGTTCATTGGTATACTCTGAGAACACACTTTTTTGGGTGTTTTTATTTAGGTCCTTGGGACAGCTCTTATCTCTGAGCAAGATAATATAATTTTCTTAAATTTTATTCAATGTTTAGCTAAAAAGGATGAACAGGAAAATACTTATTAGCATAGGGGCTGCTGGGATGGATGGTTTGGTAATAAATGCTTCTTTCCTGTTTTTTTTTCCTTTATACAGATACTGGTTTTGATTTCAGACTGCCTTTGCCCCTCCAAGTCAAGATACAGAGCAGAAGCATGTGGTAAGGACTCTTAAGTGGGTGAGATAATGTGGATTTAAATGTGCCCTTATAGGAGGGAGAACTTAGATGTGAACCAATGTCAAGAAGTTCAATGTGAACCAATAATTTAAATCACACTGACAAAGCTTGGTATGTTGGGCTCAAAAATACTGAGGCCAAAGCATCCACCTGGACAGCAAAGCAGACAAAAAACCCACAACCCAAAACCTGAAGTCATTTGTTCTGGTTTCCACATGTGTGAAGAGGCTAAATGCATTCAAATTGAGGAATCATGGAATCATAGAATGGTCTGGTTTGGAAGGGACCCCAAGGATCACAGAGCTCCAACCCCCCTGCCACAGGCAGGGCAACCAACCTCCAGGCCTGGAGCCACACAAGGTTGCCCAGGGCCCCATCCAACCTGGCCTTGAACACCCCCAGGGATGGGGCATCCACAACTTCTCTGGGCAGCCTGTTCCAGCCCCTCACCGCAGCCCTGCTGAGAAGGACCTGGGGATTCTGGTGGATGAGAGACTTAACATGAGCCAGCAGTGGCTCTTGCAGCTCGCAAGTCCAATGGGATCCTGGGCTCCATCAGCAGAGCGGTGGCAGCAGGGACAGGGAGGGGATTGTCCCTCTCTGCTCTGCCCTGGGGAGGCCCCAGCTGGAGTCCTGTGTCCAGAGCTGGGGCCCCCAATACAAGAAAGATGTGGGGCTGTTGGAGAGGGGTCAGAGGAGCCACGAGGATGCTCAGAGGGCTGGAGCAGCTGCCCTACAAAGAGAGGCTGAGGGAGCTGGGCTGGTTCAGCCTGGAGAAGAGAAGGCTGTGGGGGGACCTCATTGCAGCCTGCCAGTCCCTGAAGGGAGCTGATAAGCAGGAGGGGATTCAACTTTTTAAAAGGGCAGATAATGGCAGGACAAGGGGGATGGATTAAAACTAAAGGCAGGAAGGGTTAGATTAGATCTTAGGGGGAAGTTTTTTACAGAAAGAGTGGTGAGGGGCTGGAACAGTCTGCCCAGAGAAGTAGTGGATGCCCTGTCCCTGGAAGTGTTCAAGGCCAGGTTGGATGGGGCCCTGGGCAACCTTGTGTAGCTCCAGGCCTGAGGTTGGTGTCCCTGCCTGTGGCAGGGGGGTTGGAGCTCTATGATCCTTATGGTCCCTTCCAACCCAGACCATTCTATGATTCTATGATATCTCCTCCCAATATGCAAGAAAAACACATGGAAATGGAGGAGAAATACCACTGAAGATTTATTGGAGTCATGAACAAATAGGGGAAATAGCCTGAATCTCAGGACCATGCCTTTTACAGTCACATCATTGTGTAAATATTTGGAAATACTAATAAACATTACTGAAAACTTGTATTAGAGTAACTTCAGTGCTTGAAACTCCCTTCTGTTTGTTTAGAAGAAGCGATCACAAAGGATAATGTGGAGAATGCAGCGTTGGAAGAGCCGGAGGAGGCGGCAGAGCTTTCTGCAGACGACGCGGGAGAGACGGCGGATGTCAAAGACCTCTCAGATGGAGAAGATGCAGCGAATTCAAGTGCTGATGACTCAGAGGAGGATTTAGCTCTTGGAAAAGAATCAGGGGAAGAGGAAATGGAAGACTTAAGTGAACAACCTTTAGCTGATTCAGAGACTGAAAGCTCAGTAAGGCAGCGTAGAAGTCAGGTGGCCAGTAATGGACTATAGCTCTCTTGGTGGTGGATTTTATGTTTGGACCAAAGAAGTATCAGACCCTGTGTCTGAAACTGAAGCTTACACTTGATTTGTCATTTGTGTTTACGTAAACCCTCTGTGCTGTCAGCAGGCTTCTTTTGACTTTTAACCTAAGACTTGCTCATTGGGTTTGTTTTCTAAGCATGTCTGCTGTGTATGGTGTAACTTTAGCCATGACAATCAGATTAAGCGTGTCTTCTCTGACATAAGTATATTTTATCTGTTGGAAGTCTTCTGAGATTAGAATGTGTGTTTGAGTCTCACTTCCCATGCTATAAAATGGTCACAAGTTGTGTTCCATTAAGTATTGACCTAAAGAATCAGGACTTTTTACAAGGCTGTGACTTTTCTGTCTGAATGCCTATTGTTTCCAAATGCCACAGAAAGCACCTGATAAGTGATAACAGTAGTGAAAGAAGGCACCTTACTAGTCTTCTAGCAAAAATGCTGTGTGTGATGGGCTTATTTTTATCACTTTCAACTGAAGCACCTTTCACTTTGACTTTAATGTTTGTTATGAAAGTTCATCATACAGTACACTGTGTTCCCCCAGATTTTTCAGGTTTTGGGAATTTGGAGGTATGGTGCCCAGCTCAAGCTTGTCAGCTGAATTTTTTTGACCTGAGAGCTTTGAGTAATTGAAAACCTCAGGCTGAGAGAGTGGCTACTAAGTGTTTATAATACATTTGAACTTTTAAAAAGTTTAAAGGAAATCAATTTGGTCAGGGGGAGTTTTTGCCAAAGCATGACTTCCTCCCTGCCTTCAAAAGATTATGGCAAGAAGTATTCACTTTGCAGTCAGCCAGTTGTATGTTTCTTGCCAATACAAGCTTGTCATATGCAGTGCAGCTCTGCCATTCCCAGCTGGGAATGCTTTTGGCAGAACTCTGACTGCTTTAGTAGTATTAACTGAAGAGGCACGTAAGGTTTGACCTCTGATGGCTTTTCTGTGTTTTGTCACTGCAGTTGGCACATTAGGAAGAGAAGGGGGCACAGATGGGTACTGGAGAAAGCTACTTATATCAAGGAACACATTTACCTGTTGGCTTGTGTAAAGTAAAAATGGCTTGGCAGGTAGACAGCATTAGGTGTGGTTAGAGGACTTCAGTCATTAAAGATGTCAGTATTTCCCTCCTTTGTCTTGGTTAGTATATAAGGGGTTGTTGTTAAGGAATACCTACTGTGAGATCCTGTATGTTCCTGTTTTGTTGGGGTGTGATCATGTGCATAAGGTGTGTCATAGAATCACAGACTGGTTTGGGTTGGAAGGACCTCAAAGCCCATCTAGTCCCACCCCCTACCACAGGCAGGGACACCCTCCATTAGCCCAGCTTGCCCAAAACCCCAGCCAACCTGGCCTTGAACCCTTCCAGGGATCCAGGGGCAGCCACAGCTTCTCTGGGCACCCTGTGCCAGGGCTTCCCCCCCTCACAGTAAGGAGTTTCTCCCTAATATCTAATCTAAATCTGCCTTCCTTTAGTTTAAAGCCATTACCCCTCATCCTATTGCAACAGGCCCTTGCAAACAGCCCCTCACTGGCTTTCCTGTCTCTGTGCTCTTGCATATCTTGTCTTGGATATTGGAAGAAACTTTGCAGTTGTCTGTTACAGCTGGGCACCAAGCAAAATTCCATTGCATATATTGAATATGAGTTTTCTTAAGGGCCCTTTCTCAGTCTAGAGCTTGAATTTCATGTAGTGGATACATGGAAATATGCTTTTATATATGTGATAATGTACAGTTGGTTATGTATACACATTGCAATATAATGAGAACAGTTTGGTATTACTCAGGCATTGTCCCATGTAACTGAGCAATTGCAAAAGCTTACAAGACAGCAGGTCACCAGCAGTTGAGGTACATAGCAGCTTTTAAAAACAGCAATAAAAAAACCCCAACAAAACCCCCAGAAATCTGCCACAAACCATCAACCCTCCAAAACAAATACCCTTCCCTCCTCCCCTCAAACTCAAGCTAAACTTGATTTGCAAAAATTCAAGTGTTGTGGCCACTGTAGGAAGGAAGAAGGAAGGAAGTTCTTCCACTGAAGGAAGACCTCTGTGCATAAAAGCTCAGAGGACAGATGTTTTTTGTTTGTTTCCATGATGTATTTGCTTTTTTCATTATCTCTGCATCAGGAGCTCATAAAAACCTAAAAGTAAAACAAGAGTTTAACCATATTTCACAGGACAAGGAAGAGTCAGTGTGTACATTCAGGTACATGAACTTGCATAAGATAAGAATTGAGCTATCCCCTCAGTGATGGATCCAGAACTACCAGACTGGTAGTTTAGGTCCCAAATAGATGGTATATTTATTTTTATTGAATCTTGATTATTTCCTTCACTTTTGTAGTATTATGGAGCCAGACACCTAATATCCTCTTCAGCTGTTTAAAGAGGTTTTAACTTGGAAAGCTACAGAGGATCCTCATACCTCACAGTGGCTTTGTTGTATGCTGTTGGGAATATGAAGCTTTAAAAAGTCAAGTGTGGCTCTTTTTAGTGCTCAAGGTATTGGGGCTTTTTGAATGCTTAGACAAATAAGGTGTTCTCACAAGAGTTGGGTTTCATTACAGTGTCTTTTGAATTTGAAAAACAAAAGAAAACCACAATTGACACTTTATCCTCTGAGATACATGGCTTCTGAGACACTGTGAGACAGGTCAGAAGCTTCTTTGTGGTGTTATTCCCTGAAGTCTGCTTACATTTTTACACAGAACTTGTAGGGGTTGGAAGGGACCTCTAGAAATTGAGTCCAAACCCCCAATTTGTGTATCACTGTTAAATTTGGATTATTTAAAATGAGGATATTAAGAACTTTCCATCATAATATACTTAAGTATAAGATCACACTCTAATGAGCAGGAATTAAGTGAGCAGGCAGCAAGTGACAGTTCATCTCTTCCTAAGTCTTGTGAACCTGGAAACAAGCTATATTAGGCTTTGAAGGTTTCTTAAACACAGTATGTATGGCATTGCTCCTGTGCTTTCAGAATTATTACTGCTAACTTGAGTTTGATTGTATTTGACATGTATTGGACTATTTTCTTACAAAGATCACTAAATTGTGATGGAGACTTTAGAAAAAAACAGATGGTTATGCAACCTTCAGTATCTCCAACTTGGTTTTATGTTTGTAGGAAAAATATTGTAGCCTGATACTGGAGATACTCAACTTTGATGTTTAGCTGGCAAACAACAAGTAGCAAACACTGTAAAGGCTAAATTTGTGTTTAACAGAAAGACAGCTAGTTATACAGGACAAATGTGATCTTAATATCCCTTCTAGAATCAGGGGGTTTCTACTAAAATACATCTTAATTGAATCACACAAGTATTGTAATAATTAGACAGTTACAATAGCATTAAATTTGGTGTGTTTCCAAAACAAAAGTCAGCATCAACCTTTTGTGCAATCTGAGAGTTCTGTGGTTAATTTTTTTTTAAAAAAATCTAATTTATTCTTCCAAGTGTAGACAGAATGTCCTTGGAGAAGCTGCTGCTAACACTGTTCAAAAGGGATTGACTGAGGATGTGGCTGTAAGGTTCATAAAAGAAATCTGTATGTCAAAAATGACAGAAGGTGTTTTTTTTTGAGAACTGATTCAAATTTCAGATGGGACTCACCCCACTCTGAAAAACAGCCTCTGATGGATCCTAATGGGAGAACTTAAAGGGATCATTAAAAAAACTCTGGTAGGTTGCTTTATAAACAGGCTAGGTATACACCCAGCCTTTCAAACCTCCTCTCCTGGAGATCTGTGGGAAACTCCTACATGTGTCTTGGAATATTCTGTATAAGCTGCACCTGTGCTGGGCAACACTTCTTATATGGGCTTTCTTCATTACACTGCATTGTCTTGTATAGGAAAGAGTTTCAAATTCATATTATGGGTATTGTTACTGAAATTCCATATCAATTTTGTATTTATGTTCATCCTGTATTTAGTTTTCATTTTCTCAGTGTTTAGATGGCTCATTGTGTAATAAACAAAATACTTTGTTTTTCATACTGATTTTCCAGTTAATAACTGAGGCTGTGACTTAATGAAGGTTCCATAAACTCTTTAAACCCAACCTGTGGAGTTGGGAAAGCTTTGGAAAAAACTATGCTTGGGGAAAGCATACCTGGATTGAGGGTTTGGCTGTAGTAACTCTGGGCTGAGCAGCGTGCTCTGGAAGCTATAAAATGCAGCTGGGGCTCAAATGCAGGCTGCTGGGCAAACCAGGGTAACTCTGAACCCTTGAGGACTGTGTCATAGGAGTTCTCCTCTCCTCTCCTCTCCTGGGGAACCCACCAACTCTGCAAATAGTGTGCTAACTCCTGGGAGGCCAGCAGTACATTTCTCCTAACTGATGTGGTCAAAGAGCAAGTGTGTAGATCTGAACAGCACTTTTCCTGATTGTAGTTCACAGCAAGCAGTCATCAGCAAAGCAGTAAGCCTGAAGGGCCAGGCATGCTGGAGGGAGAAGTGATTACCAGGACCCATTGCTGAGGAGTGGTTGGATGATGTGAGCAAGTACTGGATCCACTATGCAGATGCATGCTCTTCAGGTGAGTTTCCTGGGTTGCCTTTCCCTGTGACCAGGATGGTTACCAGGGTTGGGTAAGGTGCCATTCACTTAATTTTGCTCTTTTTTCCATTACATTGATATACTGATGTAAAGCTGAAGGGGGAACCATCAAATGGAGCTCTTGTTTTACTGTTTAATCAGCTGCTGCTTGTTCTATATTGTGACATGAGAACATGCCCATTTTCATGGGGAAAATTTCAAGTGGAATATTACAGGCAAAATGTGATCAGGTTTTGGAAATTACAGTCAACCAAACAAGCTCTACTTTGATAGAGCAAATATGATGGTAACTCTAACAGCTCTGCTGGAGTGGTAGCAAAGTTTGAGTTTCTACCTTAGAAATGTGAACTCCACCAGTAGTACCTACCAGCTCTGGCAACAGGGCTGTCAAGGAGTGTGTGCCTCCTCCTAGGGGCACTGAAAATGAGAAGCTGCATGGCTGCTGCTGGCATTTAGCAGCACTTTTGGCTGCAGAATGATCTTGGTAAGGAAACCGTCCCCCTCCCCTTCTGAGCATTAACCCTCCCTCTCCACACACACAGAGGAGATGCCAGGATGCTTTGCTCTGAAAGGCTGCCTGGCAGGAAGCAGTGTGTGTCCCTTGTGTGATGCTTTTGCAGCTCTTCCCAAGAGCTGGCTGCTTTCTCTCCCCAATTTTCTGCTTATCCTTCTGCTCCCAACCAGTCACGTGCTGGTGGCTCGTTTGTGAGCTCACTTGCCAGGGAACCAGGTCTGCTGATTCCTTCCTTTCATTCCCTTCCCTACAGGGGAACACAAGTGGTGTGTTTGACTTTAATGAAGGCTGTAGTGGCTACTTCTTTTATTTAAACATCCTCATTTCTTTCCCAGTACAAAAACACTTCAAATACCTCTGTGTGCTTTACTTTCACTGAGGAGAAAGGAAAGCTCCATATTTAAACATGCAGGGGACAAATGGGAATTTATCATAGAATCATAGAATGGTCTGGGTTGGAAGGGACCCCAAGGATCATAAAGCTCCAACCCCCCTGCCACAGGCAGGGACACCAACCTCCAGGCCTGGAGCTACACAAGGTTGCCCAGGGCCCCATCCAACCTGGCCTTGAACACCCCCAGGGACGGGGCATCCACTACTTCTCTGGGCAGCCTGTTCCAGCCCCTCACCACTCTCTCTGTAAAGAACTTCCCCCTAATATCTAATCTAACCCTTCCTGCCTTTAGTTTTAATCCATCCCCCTTGTCCTGCCATTATCTGCCCTTTTAAAAAGTTGAATCCCCTCCTGCTTATAAGCTCCCTTCAGGGACTGGCAGGCTGCAATGAGGTCCCCCCACAGCCTTCTCTTCTCCAGGCTGAACCAGCCCAGCTCCCTCAGCCTCTCTTTGTAGGGCAGCTGCTCCAGCCCTCTCATCATCCTCGTGGCTCCTCTGACCCCTCTCCAACAGTTCCACATCTCTCTTGTATTGGGGGCCCCAGCTCTGGACACAGGACTCCAGCTGGGGCCTCAGGAGGGCAGAGTAGTGCCCTCATGAAAAATTGATTTATGAATCAAATGTTTTCATTTACATTGCCTTTTTATACAGAAAGACCTTGTTTTTGTTTGAGTTGCTCAGAGCCTGCTAGTACTTCAGGCTTTCACATGTGTTAATCAGCATTCCAGCATGGTGTGAGTGCTGACCATGGACACTGTGGAGCATCTTGGCCCAGCCTGTGCTGCTAGCTCACATACTTGCAGAGAAAGAAGAAATAGCAGTGGTCATCCAGAGTGTTTGGCCATCAGTCCCACATCAAGGATGTGAAAGGGTCATGTTTGATAAGGGCACTTCTAATGTCTGCTTACCACTGTGTGGTTGGAGGGGCAAAAAATAGCACTGAGAACCTTTCTGTAGGTCTCCCCCAGATTGTTTTCATTGTACTCATGTGCATCCAGGTCCTCTGCTTGATGTTCCACCCCAGCAGCCCCCAGACTTCCCAACTGACTTCCCAAAACAGCCAGCCCTTGGGCCCTGTTAGGGCCTCCTGCTCAATGTTCATTCTGAATGGCTAAGAAACTGTCCTCATCCCTGCAAGAGGTCCATGGTTTTCAACTTGGTCTTGTGCTGAAGCTGCAAGTATTTTCTGTTGATTCCTCTGACTTGAAGGGCTGAAGTGAATTAGATCAATCCAAGCTGAACAGAGATACTCACTGAAAAAGCTTCACCTCACAGTGTTTGTTAGGCTGCAGATAGGTATTTCCTGACTTTATTTGGAGAAGATACTCCCAGAGAATTTTGAAATCACAGCAGCCAATTACATAAGTGCAGGTACTTGGTGGACCAAGCTGTTCTATCAGCCTTGAGACATAAGTAATCACTGGGCTGTTGGGTTATTTTAATTCTGCACTGCACTTAACTTCTGGTTAATCTTTTCTGCAGTTAACTGAAGGGAGAAGATCCCAGCTGACTCATCCTTCACTTGTGGAGGTTTTTGCATGTTGACAGGAGACAGCCAGTTTTGCCTGATCCTGCAGCAGGACCAAGTGGTTTGGACTAAAATTGCTGCCTAGCTACCTCCATCTCTAGCAAATAACACACACAAGGGCAAGCCTGTTGTATCTCTTAAGAGGCTTTTTTGGGGGGTTTCATCAGACTGCTTTCTAAGCCAGAAGTTGTATCTCTGTGTTTTATAGCCATCTGTGGGGATTTTCTTCTGGAATTTGCAGTGCTTTAAAGTGCAAAGCTTCCTTTGCAGAGCCAGGTTCAGCCAAGCTCCAGTGACACCACACCATTCTGTGTTGGCAATTCTCCAGCGACCTGCCATGGGAAAGAGTGAGAAGCAGTAGATCTGGCAGAGGATGTTAATGTTACTCTCTCCCTCTTGTTGGGTTTGTTTTGCTTTTCCCTCTGCCCTAATCACATCTCAGAGTTTCAATTGAATTATGTGCAGTGACTTTTATCAGTGAGGTTTGCCATAGCACATCACACCCCTATGAGGCCAGCTCCTCCAAGTTCAGCAGCAGATTAAACCTTGTTTTGCTTCCTTTTTGCTGATAACTGGCACCTCCCACTGCACCCCAGCTTGTAAACTGGCCAGCAGTGGGAAGTGGGGAGCTGTCCTGCTAGAGAGGAGGTGACCCCAGCTCCTGGTGGACTTGTGGGCTACAGAGCTTCCCAGGGTGAGGTGGCTGGGCTGCAGCAAGAATTCAGTCAGTGACTCCAGTTGGGCTTGGGCACATGGCTGCCATGTTTGGGGGCATCCACAAAGGCGTGTGAGCAATTTTGGGATGGAAGGGAAGAGGAGCTTCTAGCCAGAGTGACAAACATGGACCAGTAAAGTGAGGGTGGTCCCATATGGTGAGAATATGGCAATGAGGATAGTGCAGAAAGATCAGGCTGGGAAGTGTTTCAAAGATCTTAACTCTTCCTTTTTGCTTTTAAGTGAATATAGATGTTATAAGGGAGAGGGGGAAGGAGACACCAGTGGTGAAACCATACCATTATCTTCAGCAATTTGTTCCCCAGGGCTGGTGTTGGGTCCAGTCCTGTTCCGTATCTGCACTGACGACCTTGCTGAGGGAACAGCACCCACCCTCAGCAAGTGCCCATGATCCAGAGCTGGGAGGGGTGGCTGACAGGCAGGACACTGCGCTGCCATCCAGAGAGACCTGGCCAGGCTGGAGAGCTGGGCAGGGAGAAGCCAGATGAGATTCAACAAGAGCAAGGGGAGAGTCTGGCACCTGGGGAGGAATAACTGCTGGAATCAGGACAGGCTGGGGGTGACCTGCTGGAGAAGAGCTCTGTGGAGAAGGACCTGGGGGTCCTGGTTGATGACAGGTTGGCCATGAGCCAGCAGTGTGCCCTGGGGGCTGAGAGAGCCAATGGGATCCTGGGGGGCATCAGGAGGAGTGTGGGCAGCAGGTCGAAGGAGGTGATCCTCCCCNTGGAGCATCTCCCCTATGAGGAAAGGCTGGGTGAGCTGGGACTGTTCAGTCTGGAGAAAAGAAGACTAAGGGGGGACCTAATTAGTGTTTATAAATATCTTAAGTATGGGATGCAGGGGGAATCAGCCAGCCCCTTTTCAGTGTCTGTGGGGACAGGACAAGGGGCAATGGCTGCAAGTTGGAGCACAGGGAGTTCCACACCAACCTGGGGAAGAACTTTTCCCCAGTGAGGGTGAGGGAGCCCTGGGACAGGCTGCCCAGGGGGTGTGGAGTCTCCTTCTCTGGAGAGATTCCAGCCCCGTCTGGACGCCTCCCTGTGCAATATGAGCTGGGAGCTGCTTTGGCAGGGAGGTTGCACCCCAGGAGCTCTCGAGGTCCCTTCCAACCCCTGGGATTCTGGGATTCTGTGTAATTTTTGTGCAACTTCCCAATGTTCAAAGCTCTTGAACTCGTTGAGGTTGAACCCAGCTGCGTGTAGGGCAGTGTTCAGCTGTGGTGCAGTGCTTGCTGTCTCCTGCTGCAGGATAAATACCTGGGTTTAGCCCAGGCCATGCAAACTTTAAATAAATGAAAGCAGACGTGTCTCCAGTTGCGTGCTGGGAGCACAGAGCCCTGTCAGTATTAGGCCAGTTTGCACCTAAATTGTATCTGGCAGTGATGTGTGATAAATGCCTCATGGTAGAATTGCATGTACATTGATATTAATTTCCAGTAATTCCTCCCATGAATATTCTGTCCAGCTCTAAAAATGCCCCCCACGCCCCCTGTACAGCTTAATTTGAGATGCCCTCATCTGGGAAAGCAGCTAGAGAAAGACCTGTGAGTCTCTTAGTGCTGGTGGTCTTGAAATGATTCCTAAGCCTGAGCTCACAGCTGGCACCATCCTTCCTGCCTCAGCCCCTGAGATATTCCTCCAAAGATAACTGACAATCTCCTTTGAATCTTAAGCATTTTTCTCACTCTGTGCAGAGTACTGTGTCCCTAGCTGTTATTTATGAACCAGCAGCAAGGAAGGTGGCTGTGGTTTTCACAGAGGTTTGTGTATATTTAACTTGATGTTATCTGAATTCTTCAGCAAGGCTGAAGAATGAAAAAAATCAAGTCACTCAAAGCCCAAAATTACTGAAGGGAGCAAGGCAGGGCCACACTACTTTTGCACTGCATTTCTTCCTCCCAGCACACCACAAAATCAATCAAGAAACCTTAATGAAGTCTCTTGCACTTTGGATGAGTGTCATCCCTCCTGTAAGCCAGTTTTATTTCCAGCTGATGAGCACATATGACTTGGTAACACTTTAAGAATAACAAACTCTCTCTGGGTTGTGGAGGTGGAATTATCTTAAATACCAGGAGCAGTTTGCCTGTGGAGCCCCTGCAACTTAACTCAGTATCCAGGATTTTGATGGGAATAACTGGAAAGCCACTTGTGTTGGGTGTTGTTCAGGGCCACAAAGGTGATTGGGGGCCTGGAGCATCCCCCCTATGAAGAAAGGCTGAGTGAGCTGGGGCTGTTCAGCCTGGAGAAAGGAAGACTGAGAGGGGATCTGATCAATATTTATAAATATCCAAAGTGTGGGACACAGGGAGAATGGTCAACCTCTTCTCAGTGGTCTGTGGGGACAGGACAAGGGGCAATGGCCTCAAGCTGGAGCACAGGAAGTTCCACACCAACATGGGGAAGAACTTTTCCCCAGTGAGGGTGAGGGAGCCCTGGGACAGGCTGCCCAGGGGGTGTGGAGTCTCCTTCCCTGGAGATATTGAAGACCCATCCGGACACCCACCTGTGCAACCTGCTCTAGGGACCTAGAACTCTTTCTTCACTGAAAGAGTTGTCGGGCTGTGGAACAGGCTTGAGGATGGCTGAGTCACCATCCCTGGATGTGTTTAAAAGATGGGTAGGTGAGATTCTTAGAGAGATGGTTTAGTAGAGACCAGGTATGGTTGGACTTGATCTTAAAGGTCTTTTTCAACCTAATCATTCTGTGATTCCATGAACCTGCTTTGGCAGGGAGGTTGGACTTGATCTCTAGAGGTCCCTTCCAACCCCCACAGTTCCATGATCCTGTGATTCTGTTGTCCTAAATGCAAGTCCAGGCTGGAACCTGCTTTTATCAATCACCTAAATCCACATTTTATCTTATGGGCATAAACAGTATCTATCTTGTTTCAGTCTCCTGGATATTTTGGAAGCTGAAGGCATACATGAGAGACAACAGACCATTCCTCTGGGTGCAGTTTCAAGTCATGCTTGCTACACCTACAGATTTCTCTCCTTGCTGATGTATTTTCTCTTCTTTTTCCCCACACTTTATTCCATTATGTTCTAGGTTGGCTTGGTCCACATAAACCAAAAAAGTGGTGCTGAAGTCCAGCATGACACAAGAAGTTGGTGGGGTTTTGTTGGTATGTGGGTAAGTCAAGTCCTTGTGAGGTCCCATATTAATGATTTACAGACTAAACTACAGAGCTTTAAAAGAGAGGGAAGTAGGAATGAACTAACCCCTTGAGAGCTGAAAGTATGGCTGGAAAACTAGTTTGCATTGCTGATTTTGAAGAGTATGCTAAAAAATTCCTCCCCAAATCAGTGTATGATTATTACCGGTCCGGGGCAGATGACCAGGAAACACTAGCAGATAATGTAGCAGCATTTTCAAGGTAGGAGGATGATTTAAGGCTGGAGTGGGAGGGGAACTTTTAAATGCTGTATTATTTGTAGATCTGGTGGAATATTAGATTTTTCTGCATGAATAAATCTCAGTTCTTCTGAAACTTTTTTAGGGCTTTTATCAGAAAGACTCTGGAACAGTTCTTTTTTGGAACCACTGTCTTCTCCCTTTCACTCCTCCACCTAACATTTTCTGTCAAAAAGCTGTCCCTAAAATCCATTAGCATCTTTTTAGCTTTACTTTTATCTCTTATATATTAATATATAACTTTTCTGAAGAGTCCTTTGGCTCCAATATTTAATTAGCTGAGGAAACTGTCACTTCTGCAGTTTTGGCTACTGTGCAGCCAAGGAATTCTTGTCATGGGGTTGTAAGTTTTAGCTCCCAAGCCAGTTGTGCCTTTTGCCTGTTCCTCCCAAACTGAGTTAGCTACTCAGCCTTCCCCAGTATGTGCTTGTGTGGCATTGCCAGGGCAGAGCTGCAGAGCCTCCTGGAAAGGAATTGCATACCCTAGCTCTGGAACAAGCCATGAAAGCCAGGGCTCAGTACTGGGTGACCAAACTGTGCTTAGGGGGTTTCCAGCAGAAGGTCAGCACTTCGCCAGGGTGCAGTGGGAGTGATGGGAACTGTTACAAACCAGTTCTGACTTACACTGTCCCCCTGAACTGTTGTCAAACCCTGAACTGAGAAGTACACTGACTCCCCTGCCTCAGCAGCACAAGGTCAACACAAAATGAGTCAGGGTTTGCTGTCGGAGCGGGTGGAGGAGTGTCAAAGCTTGTGTCAAGTCAGTCGGTTCCCTGTCCCCTGAGTCTGCACCCGGAGCATCAGAGGGGAGAAGGCAGCTGGATGCTGAGAGCCTCAGCCCAGTCCTACTGCTTCAGCAGCTGTTGGCTTCTCTCCCCTTCAAGGGCTGTGCGGTGCAGACATTTAACCCCCCTCCTCTTGCCTTCTGCTTCTCTCTACAGCCTTTGTCTTTACTCCCTTGGAGTTTAACAAACCAAACCAACCTTTTCCTGATTGATCTTTTGCTCTCCTGCTGTAGAGCAGCAATCCTGGTCACTGCTCCAGTTGCTTTCCTGCAGGCTATGGGAAATCCAGCTAGAAATCCCATGTGACTGCAAGGCTGTAGGAAACCCGGTGGTAACTCATCCAGTGGGATCTCAAAGGTCAAATTGCAGAAATCAGCTCAGAACTTTCATTTAGGGATGCTTATAGAAAAGCTTCATACTATAAGGAGAAGAGAACTTATCCTCCACTGTAACCATTAGTCCAGGCATCTTTGGTCTATGCAGAAGCCCCTGTTGGGGGCTGGAAATCTGCTTGGGGCTGCTCAAACACTCCTCAGGGCAAGGGTAGCCCTTTGGTTTGTAAAAGGGAGCAGAGGGGATGTAGCAGTGCTCACCTAATTACTTTGTTAATGCTTCCAGTCGCTATGATGTTATTTGCCTTCATAAAATATAAAATGAGATGTTGAGGAAAGGACACTCAAAGGAAGTGCTCAGAGGGAATAAACTGTAGAGGTAGGGGACTTGTTATCCTTGACTGTTAGACCTAAGCAGCTTAAGCAGAAGTCAAACCTAAACCACCCAGAGACAGCCCAACAAAATCTGGGTATGTTCACTCACTGTTAGGTAGCAGTGGAGCTGGATGTTAGTGATAAGAGCAGCTCAGCTTTGAAGCTGTTTCTCACTGCAGCAACAGGCTCCTCTGCGAAGACAACCTTCCTCTGGGCTGGCCACCTGTGGGGTTCAGGCTCACCTCCTCTTTCCTGGCATCTTCTATCATATTTTCAGTAAGAGCCTCAATTTTAGTCATTCAAACTACAGAGGTTGCAGACAGCCTAGGTCTGAAGGAGACAGTAATTAGCAGTGGAGCTAATACAGCTGGAGATGTAAAAAAAAAAACCAACCCCAAAACAAACCAAAAGTAAATTTGTTAGGTCTTGGTGTGGCTCAAAGGCCCTCAGTGCTGGGTTCCTGCTCCTCAGCAGTGAAGGTATGAGGGGGATGTGTTTCTGTCTTTGCTCCCCCTCCCTTTCTATATTTGTCTTAAAACAAGATCTAATTTTTCCAGTAGCTTTTCACTTCCAAAAAGGCAGTTGTTAAAGTCTGAAGGACTTGATGATGGGGTTTGCTCTATTAAATCATCAAACATAACTTGTTGACAGAGAAGTCATGGAGTAGAAGTGTTGAAGTCAAAGCCTTGTTACCTTCCCATTGCCCTACATCTCTGTCTCTCTCTGGGTGTCCATCCACGCACAGAACAGTGCTGACGGTTTCAGAACCCGAACCCCAGCTCCCCTGGTGAGGCACATGGTCCCCTCCTTTCTGGTCACTGCAGTGCAGCTTCCCTGTGAGGATGGGCATCGTGGTTGATGTCATCTACTGGGCCTTGCCAGCTTCACTTGTATGAAGCAAAAAGGATGCAGGGCAGAGTGTTGGACACAGGGATTTACAGCTGGACCAATGTCCTCTTTTATCTGCCCATAATGTGAGGGAGAAGATAGTCAAGGTGGTCCTTATGTAGCACTGAACAACATAACATAACTCATTCTCCATGCTTGTAGTGCCTTCCTGCACAGATCTGAAAGCTGAAGCTTTTCCTCCTTTTGGGTATTTTGGGGGTGGTTTTGTTTGTTTGCTTTAAAGCTGCTACATGGGATGACCTTGGTTAGCTATGGTGGTGCCCACTTGTCCCTGCTGAGGTGGATTTCTATTCCCTTAGCACATGGGATGCAATGCTCAGCAGCTCATTAGACTCTGTTTGCAGTGGCTTCCTGGCAACACATCTAAAAAAGATAGAAACCTGGTATGAAGATTTCATGGTGGTTTGATTTATGAGACTTGTTTGGCATAAGCAACTTGTGAAATCTTCCTTGGTTCCCCCTCTGATGCTGCTGGGAGAAGCAAGGACTAATGGTTAAGGCTGCAGGACTGCTGCTCGCTCGGGCTGTCACACAGCCCTTGTGTGTCTCTGAGCACACTGTTGCTTTTTCCACCTGCTCCTGAGCACAGCTTGTGGGTAAATATAAAGTAAGATGGACTTTAGACCCCCCAGAGCCACAGAGATCATGAAGTCAGGTGTCTTTGTGAAAGAAACAAGAGTGTTTAACTTCATTTCCCATGGCTGGAGAACTCCTGTTGATTTCCACTCTCAGAAGCTTAGTTGCAGGTTTCAGCCTGATTAATAACATTAATGGTTTGTTTGAATCCTCATAGGTGTAAGTGTGAATGTTTGTTTCAATGGAAGAAAGCATGAAACCCAATCAGAGAAGAAAGCATGAAACCCAATCAGAACCTTGAGCTGCTAGGCCATACCTTTGTGGTGCAAGATTATTCTGGTGAGCAAGGTGTCAAGGACAGGCTGTATTTGGAGGGAAAATCAATGGTGGGTTTGTGAGCTCTTTATCTTTTTTTGGCAATTGAATGGTTGCACTTCCAGAGAAATAAATAGATTATTATTAAGGACTGATCTAGCAAGTGAACTGGTGGGTTTGGGAGATGCTGGAAATACCTTTGGCATGACCCAGGCAATTTTTAGAGCAGTAAAATCCATACTCATGAGAATATAAAAGGAATGTGCCAGCCTTCTAAGAGCACAGGAGCTTGAAGTACTTTGGACCCATAGTCACATACCAGAGCATGAAACGTCTCCTAAAGGCTAGGGTGTAAGAAGAGGTTAACACTAGGTATAGCAACTCTCCTCTACCTTCCAGCTATTCTGGGGCTGAGGCTGGAGCTGAAAACCAGAGCTCATGTTTCAACATCAGTGTGTTCCTGCTAAGGCCAGATAATTTTGCTGTTCATGGTTTTCAAATGATGTGGAGAAGGTATTGGTGTCAGTGAGGCACTGAGACCAGAGAAGGTGATTTGAGATGTCAGAGCACATGCTCCCTGTGACGTCTGACTGCATTTGCTCTGCATCCCAAAACCACAGCCTGTCCTTCCAGCACCGTGCTGCCTGGGGATTAAATTCACTCTCAAGTTGTCAAGGAACTCAGGGGCCTGAGTGGAGAATAGATTTTATGACAAGGTCAGGACACCTTTTAGCTTGATGGCGTTCAAGTAATCCATCTGAAACCTCCCCTTTCAACATCTGAATGAGGAGGGACATGTCTGAGTGTAGGAACATGCTTCTCCTAATCCACTGTGACACCTTCTGCTGCCCACTCCCCAGTAGCCTTTGGAGAAGATGCATTTTGCTGTCATGTTTCTCAGTGACAGCATCAATGTTCTATTTGGTTGCTGTGGGTGTTCCTCTGCCTTGTATTAAGGGTGTTAAAATGACTGGATGTATAAATAGTACAAATATTGGTTGAAAAAGCAAGGCTGTGGGGGTCAAACAAGCGTGTGAAGTTGTAGGGGGGAGCAAAGGGAAGGAATGCTTGTAATAATAAGTTGCTAACATTTCTGGGATGTCTTTCACCTTGGGTTTGCAGAGCTCTGTGAAGAGTCACTGTGTGGATGGCAAGGTTCCCCAGGAGAGAAAGTGGATTTTCCTCTAGCAAAAGCAGCTGTTGCTTAGCCTTGAGCAGTGCTAGTGCCTGCCCCTTCTGCTGGGAAGGGAAGCTGTAGTTAAGGCAGCAAAGTGAGTTGGAGTTGGGAAGAATGCCTGAATCATAGAATGGTCTGGGTTGGAAGGGACCCCAAGGATCACAGAGCTCCAACCCCCCTGCCACAGGCAGGGCCACCAACCTCCAGGCCTGGATCTACACAAGGTTGCCCAGGGCCCCATCCAACCTGGCCTTGAACACCCCCAGGGACGGGGCATCCACTACTTCTCTGGGCAGCCTGTTCCAGCCCCTCACCACTCTCTCTGTAAAAACCTTCCCCCTAATATCTAATCTACCCCTTCCTTCCTTTAGCTTTAATCCATCCCCCTTGTCCTGCCATTATCTGCCCTTTTAAAAAGTTGAATCCCCTCCTGCTTATCAGCTCCCTTCAGGCACTGGCAGGCTGCAATGAGGTCCCCCCACAGCCTTCTCTTCTCCAGGCTGACCCAGCCCAGCTCCCTCAGCCTTTCTTTGTAGGGCAGCTGCTCCAGCCCTCTCATCATCCTCGTGGCTCCTCTCAACCCTCTCCAACAGTGAGTGAACAGTTTCCCCTTCTCCAGGTGAGCTGCTGCCAATCATCGTAGGGGTTGGAAGGGATCTCCAGAGATTGAGTCCAACCCCCCTGCCAAAGCAGGCTCCCTAGGACAGGTCACACAGGGAGGCATCCAGACAGGTCTTGAATCTCTCCAGAGAAGGAGACTCCACACCCCTTTGGGCAGCCTGTCCCAGGGCTCCCTCACCCTCACCATGAAGCAGTTCTTCCCCACGTTGGCGTGGCAGGAAGAGACTGCTTAGCACAGACTCGGAAGGGAAACAAGAAGAGCTGCTTCACCAGCTGCTGGGGTTGGAAATTTTCAGCATTTTTCCCAGCTGAAAATGGGAGGGAGACAGCCAGTGCTCCCCACTTACCCAACTGCAAGATAATTTTAGTTCTGAAATTATTGAACACAGAGGAAGAAAAAGCCCCAAACCCCATGCTTATACCCATTATCCTTCCTTCAAAAAGTGTCCAGCTGAAGCTGCCTAAACTAGGAGTGCTCACTGCCTTCCCCCTCTGTGGCATCTCCCACTTCCAGCTGGGAAGCAAGATCTGCTCACTTGGAATTGCAGAAGGCCAGTGTGGACTTGGCTGGGAGAAAAAGTGGATGATAAGGAGATGAATGAAAGGGAAATCTATATAAGGTTTTTTACCAAATATCCAGGAAATCTTTTCCCTCCAAGCCTTGGAGAAAGGCTTTGTGAGGCCCCAGCTGGAGTCCTGTGTCCAGATCTGGGGCCCCCAATACAAGAAAGATGTGGAACTGTTGGAGAGGGTTCAGAGGAGCCACGAGGATGATGAGAGGGCTGGAGCACCTGCCCTACAAAGAGAGGCTGAGGGAGCTGGGCTGGTTCAGCCTGGAGAAGAGAAGGCTGTGGGGGGACCTCATTGCAGCCTGCCAGTCCCTGAAGGGAGCTGATAAGCAGGAGGGGATTCAGCTTTTTAAAAGGGCAGATAATGGCAGGACAAGGGGGAATGGACTAAAGCTAAAGGAGGGAAGGGTTAGATTAGATATTAGGGGGAAGTTCTTTCCAGAGAGAGTGGTGAAGTGCTGGAACAGGCTGCCCAGAGAAGTAGTGGCTGCCCCGTCCCTGGGGGTGTTCAAGGCCAGGTTGGATGGGGCCCTGGGCAACCTTGTGTAGCTCCAGGCCTGGAGGTTGGTGTCCCTGCCTGTGGCAGGGGGGTTGGAGCTCTCTGATCCCTGGGGTCCCTTCCAACCCAAACCATTCTATGAGAAAGCAGGTAGTGGTGGCAGCCACTCATAGCATGCTCTGGTTACAGAGAAATAACTGCTCCTGGGTTCTGCTCACTGCTGTCAAGGGCATTTCCCTACGGCTTATCCAGAAAATGCCTCAATTCAAGGGTCTGGCAAACTCACAGCTGCAAACACCCATGTTTGCAAAGCCAGAGAGGGCTTGAAGGTGTGTAAGGAGAGGGTAGTGATGCCTTTCAGTGTTCTTCATGGGACTCTGTAAATGATTATTTACAGATATCATCAGTTCTGGTTACTGATCTGACATTGGTCTAGAGGATGTGACCTGACAAGGTATGAAGGGAAGAAAAGCCACAGAAGGCATCAGAGGAGATGTTTATGTTAAGAACCTGGGGGTAATGAGCCTGAGGACCCCAAAAAGCTCATGGATGGAGTAATTTGGGACATAAAGGTGCATGAGGATGAGGCTCTATATCACTGCTGGAAACAGCACCATTTTTCTTGAATACAGTACTGGGAGGACTTCTGCTCTCTCTGTTTCTTTTCCCAAGCTAAAAGCTCTACAGAAATGTTGGCACATTGAGACAGACCCCCATGCACGTGCTTTGAGACAACAGAAGCCTTGTGCCAGGTAAAAATCTGATAGGTCTGGGGCAGAAGAGCAGCTAGGAGGCTGGGGAAGAGAGAGGTGCTTCACATCCTTATGCCTTGGACTTTGTAAAAATGCCCAAGGTTAGGAAAGGATTTTTATTTCCTTTATATTTGCTGGGGGGAAATAAAAATGTCTCAGAGCTGGGAGAAAGGCTTTGGAATGAGAATTAGGAAGAAAGGGGGAGAATCAAGTCATGTTTTCTTTGTTCCACCCTCAGCCCACCCTCTCCTGAAAAATAACAAACCAATACAATAGCATGAAAACAAGTCTGAGGAGACATACTTGCAGTGTGTGTCTTGGCAGGGAATAATACAGCTGACTCCCACAACTACATGTCTCCTTCCAAGCATCATAACTATCTCTCTCCTCCCTGGGGAGCTCTTCCTGGAGAGCTGGCATGACCCAGTGCTCGAGGGCTGCAGTAATTTGGGTCTCATCCTGGTGCTGTCCCAGGCTTCTCACAGAAATGCCTCATGATCTTTCTACAAAATGAAGAGATTGTCTTTGATTTTATATTTGCCCCCCATAACTGTCAGCTCAGTCTGTGAGCTCAAGCTGACCACTACTTGCTGCCAGGGCGTAGTCTGAGGGTAATGGTGTCACTGCTTTGATATCTCCTTAAAAATAATAATGATATTGCTCTCAGGCTCCCTAGAGCTTAATATTTTAATGAAGTTCTGTAATTAAAATTCAGTAGCCATCAGAGCCCTTGAGGAAGGAGGGATGCTTTAGCGAGAGGTGGATGCGTATCCCACCGCTGCTTGTGGAGATCCTTTGGTGTTGCTGCTGGGAGCCAGCCCCTGCTAATGCACCCCCTCTTGTGGCGTGTAGTAACGCTGGCTGGGCTGCAGCATCCCACCCGTGGTGAGCACAGAGCCCGGCTTCACAGGTATCCCTAGAGATCCCACCCGAGGCGTGAAGGTTTGGGTATTGCAGTGTCATCTAGCTGACCCCATGAAAGGGAGCAGCAGCCTGTGGTTTCCCTGGGTGGTGCCCAGCCCATCTGCACTGAACTGTCATTTCGGATTAGCTGGCTCTGCTTTGGAGCCAGTGACCCTTTGTACCCAGACTGATGACACCAGTGGAGAATAAAGCCCAACCCTGGACCGGTGTGATTGCTGGCAGACATGTTGAAGGCCAAGCAAGGTCAGGAATGGTTGAGAAGATGCTGGGCCACGACATTCAAGGACTAGATTGTGATTTGTCCTGTTGGGAAAGCAGATATGCTACTGACTCTTTTCCTGCACCAAATTACAGTGTCTGCACTCGGTCTTTTCCTGGAAGTCAGGAGTCCCTGCGGTCCAGTGGGCTGTCCCAGGGGCTGTGGTTGTAGTCCCAGGGGCTGTGGTTTTAGTCCCAGGAGCTATGTGTTGCACAGCAGCCAGTGACTGCCTGGGTGGGACCTCTCTGAACCCAGCAATTCGGGGGCTGTGCCAGCAGAGATGCGGGGCAGGGGGTTTTCACCATCACCCCCCTGAGCTGAGGGAAGCCAGGGCATCCTTCCTGCCCACTCACTCTCCCTGGGAGGAACCATGGCAGCTCGCTTCCATGTTTCTGTCTCACTCTAAAGACCCCTCCCCCCCCCAGGGATGGGGAGGGATAGGTACCGGGATGGTTGTATCCAAAAACTCTGGGTCTTTCAGCTCCCTCATGCAGAGAAAGAATAACTAAGGGGAGGCTGATGACTTTTGTTCCCACTCATCTTTGCCACCCAGTTCTGCCTTGAGGCTTTTGAGGAGGCTGATACCCACTGTGAACCTTATTATTTTGCTGTCTTTTCTTGCAAACGATACCAGCCCAGAATGTTCAGAGGCTCTTTGCCTCTCTCCCTCCTGGCTGGGTGCATTTCCTGCTTCCTGCTGCAGCTCTGGGTCACAGAGAGAGGTTCTCCAGCCCTAACAGAGCTTTCACCTTCCTCCTCTTGCCAGCGGGATAAGCCGGCTCTGGCCCATTAGGAACTGTAACTAACCCCAATGATGTAGGCTTTTCACCCTCTTGTCTCAGGTGGAAGCTGTACCCCCGGGTGCTCAGGGATGTGTCAGTCACGGACCTGTCAACCTCAGTCTTGGGGCAGAGAACCAGCATGCCCATCTGCGTTGGAGCCACCGCCATGCAGCGCCTGGCACACGCCGATGGGGAGACAGCCACTGCTAAAGGTGAGCCATGCAAAGGGCCCCCAGCAGCGAGCCAGAGCTGAAGGCAGTGATGCTGCTGTGAAGCCCAGCTTGGTTTCTTGCTCCTGGTGCCGCAGCCTGGATGGATCCGAGTCGTTGCCCAGAGGAACCTGGTTTATTTTTGGGTTGGGGTTGGGGTTTTTTACAGCTTTCCTTTGCCTTTTGGTGTGTGTGCAGGTTCCCCTTGGCTATGGAACAGGGATGAGAGGTGCAGCGTGTTAGAAGGGAATCATTTGTAACAACTACAAAACTGAAACCTACATCTATCTATATATCTTTCTATAAATATAACTCTATGCATTGTCACAGCAAAGGGCTGCCAGTTATAGCAGTGCTTCTAGAAGCTCAAAAAGCCTTTGTCTGGGAAGAATACGTGCTTGGAAAGAAAAGCTCTTTGAGAGCATCCGAGGGAGCCAGTGAGATGAGGGCCCCTCTGGGCTAAATGCTGCACAAAGACTTTGCCAGCATGGAGGCTGCAGCCAAAAAAGGCTGTGAGAAACAGGATGCTAGCTGGAATTCAGATATGAAATGGTTTCTTACTCCTTCACCTGAGCTGCAGGTGGACACACAACCTGTGAAAGGGGTCACACGGAGTGCCTGTTGCACACAAGCAGCACAAGGCTGCTGTGTGCTTCAGTGCTCCAGCACTGGGTGGAAAAAGGATACAAACCCTAAATAGGTGATATTTAAAGGAAAAATAGTCACCCCGTGTGTGACTGAGCCGCTCATCTAACGGTGCTTCCATGGCTGATGCAGCAAGTGGGAAGTGAATCTAATTACCTGCCCTGCAGCCAGAGCTGGTCTCAGTTCTCATTAGAGCCATGTCGCTGGGATGTGTGCTGTGATGGGCTGCATGCAACCCCAACAGCAAGCTTTAGAAAAGCAGATTTCTCTGGTTTTATAGAATATTTGGGGATGCTTACTTTTCCCCTCCTTCCCAAAAGGTTTATTAGGAAGTGATTTTATGCCTATTGTACGTGCAGGCGCATTCCACACGATGGAGCTCGAATACCTTGAATTGGTTGGCGAAGCAGCTCCTCGTGGGATGCCCTGGTGCTGTCCCGTCCTTTGGCAGCTCTTGCACATTATTTCTGGCCCAGGATACCCTGGGAGGAAACTCTGAAGCGTTTCACTGTTCAGTGCAAACACATTAATGCCATGTTAAGAGCGAGATTTGAAACACACAAACTTCAGGATGTTCCTTAACCAAGAATTCCCACCGATGCCGTGACCTGGCAAGTTCTAAGGCATAAATCTTGAAGAGCACATAGAGTCAAGTGCTACGATAAAGCTGGATACCAGGGCTTGAGTTATGGTTGTGGTAGATAACTTAATTTTGGAATTTCCTGGCGTTTGTACACTTAGAATATTATTTTTTTTTTTCAGACTTTAACATCTGATCTTTGCATTTAATGGTCTTAGGTTTTTCAAGCCTGGGGAGCTCGGTGTCCTGGCAGCCGTTTGAATGTGTGGTCGAGTTAAAGGTATCCATGGGAGTTGGTGAAGTTTTCATGGCTTTCAGAGGAGAGTGGGGTTGAAATCACTCCCTCTGTGTCAGCGTTTCGGGTAGAGGAATGAAGTTAGGGCTTCGGTCTTGTGCTCGGTTAGAGGTGGAGTGGGGTGTCCGGTGCCAAGCTTTTCCTTTGACCTTATTAGATGACAGGGATCAGCTGTAAAGAACACATTTGGCTTAAGGAGGATTCCCTTAACTTTGGGACATTTGGGATGGGGCGGGGGGGTGTGTGCAATACATCCAAAATAGGGCAGATCAGTTGCTCTAAATGAGCTTTTCCTTCAGCTGTGCCAGTTGATGCAAGGTGAGGAAGGCTGAGCCATAGTCCCATGGCTTTAGCAAAGCCTGGCTTGCTTTGTAAGCCTGGCTTTTGGCTCAGGTGTGTAGGAAGCATCAGATGTGGTGGTGTCTCTGCTGTTGTGACACCCCTTGAAAAGCATGACATGGAATGAATCTTGCCTCTCCCCGGATGGGGAAACAAGTTGTATGTGTCTTGGTGCCACGAAGCAACACATCATGTAGTTGAGGTTAAATCCCAAGAGATGATCTTGGGTTCACACTATCCTTGCTCACAGAGCAGGGTGGTGCAGGTAGCAATAAGTCCTTCCCCCACATTTTTGTGTTTTGAGAACACCTGACCCTCTGAAGGCGTTCCCTGAGCGACAGCGTTTCGCTTTGAACCCCTCCGTTCTTCCAGCAGGCTTGCCTGCAGATTGCAGGGTAAATGTCCTCTCCAGGCTCAAGGGCATGCCATGGTGTGCCTTGTAGGTAAAACTCCCTGCCCTCACAACACCTTGCTCTGGGGCTGAACAAGGTTTTGGGAGCTGCTGTCATACAAGGGATGTTCTGCAGTGACCAAGCTGGTAGAGAGAAGCATGTGTCTTATCCAAATTTGGCCTGCCTTAAGGGCACCTTCACTGCCAGTTCTGTTTGAGTAGTAAAGGATCATCTGGGGGAAAAGCATTCTGGGCAGCACCTGCCCTACAAAGAGAGGCTGAGGGAGCTGGGCTTGTTCAGCCTGGAGAAGAGAAGGCTGTGGAGGGACCTCATTGCAGCCTGCCAGTCCCTGAAGGGAGCTGATAAGCAGGAGGGGATTCAACTTTTTAAGAAAGCAGATAATGGCAGGACAAGGGGGATGGATTAAAACTAAAGGAAGGAAGGGGTAGATTAGATATTAGGGGGAAGTTTTTTACAAAGAGAGTGGTGAGGGGCTGGAGCAGGCTGCCCAGAGAAGTAGTGGATGCCCCATCCATGGATGTGTTCAAGGCCAGGTTGGATGTGGCCCTGGGCAACCTTGTGTAGATCCAGACCTGGAGGTTGGTGGCCCTGCCTGTGGCAGGGGGGTTGGAACTCTATGATGCATGGGGTCCCTTCCAACCCAGACCGTTCTACGATGCAGTTGTGATTTCAAGAGCTCCTGGTGTTGGGCACTCCAACACAAGTTATTCCAAAAGTGAATTAATTCCACTCCAGGCAGTATAAACTGTGATTGTGGTCAAAACTAGTACAGCTTCAAATCCAGACATTGCCTTTTGCTATACTTGTGTCAGCTAGGCTTTAGAAAAGAAAATAAGGGGGGGAAGGATACTGTCCGTATAGGCTCTAATAAGCTTGCTCTTCAGATTTTGACACTTCTAAGTGGACCTGGAGTCCCTCCTTCTAGAGAATGCTCTCTTGTCCTTGAAACAATTTCAGGGACCTTGGCAGTTGTTGCAGTGTTTCCAGGTCTTTCTTCAAGTATATTCCTTAACATTCTTGTTGTAGTTCATCATTGTACGTGGCAATTTTCCAAACAATGGATTTTCTGTTCAGTAGAAACTGAAAAACTGGGAGCAGAATTGTTTTGGATTAACTGAAATGTTTAATTTGATCCAAAACACAATGTTTTATTCCATTTTCCTACTAGCTAATGCTTTTAGCCATAGCACTGTTTTGAAACAAAAGTGTTAGCTGGGAAGAAAACATTTCCATTTTCAAAATATCAACACATGGCATTTTGACTTAGGTGAATTTTTCTTCTCCTTCCTGCTCCTGTTTCAACCTCTTTAAAAATATTTGCCAGAGTGGATGAATAATCTCAGCCATCGTTAAAGAGCAAAAGGGCAAACTTTCCAACAGAGCTCTTCTGATTCTACATGTTGGGGGTGCTTTTTTCCTGCTTGCCCATCAGAAGATTTACTTTCCCTCCATGCAAAGATGTTAGGTTGCCATGCCCACTTCACGTTGTGCTCCCAAACTGATGTTACCCCTGGGTTGTCCCCCTTGAAAGTGTGGTACTGCTCGTGGCCCTGTAAATAGGAGCCACCTTGAGCACACCAAAATGAAATCCTGTGCACCATCCAGCTGCTTGGCACAAAACAGCGACTGAAACCTGAATTGATTATAAACAGACACATAGCAACACTTTATTGAGCTTCTGTTATACTTACATTGCTGCCAGCTACATAACCCTCTCTCACTGACCGACCACCTTCTCTGCTCCTGTTTTGGCCCAGAAGCACCATTGCAATGCTTAACTTCTCCTTGACTTGCTGAAAATCAGGCTGAATGGCCTGACTTTTTTTCTTGGCCACACCTTTTGAAAAATGTCAATGCTGGTTGCTCAGATCTGGTGAATTTTTTAATGTTTACCCTCTGCAGTTGCTCTCCAACAGCTTTCTGAGTTAGTGCTGATGCAAGAAGGGTTTCACCATCACCTGTGATGACTGCACCCTTTGCTTTGCCAAACAGAGGAGTATTGACTGAAAAGCATTTCCCCCCTCTGCTTTACTTCAGTTGCCAGCAGCTCTATCATCTCCCCTCGAAAGGGAGCAACACCCTTGTTCTTTTGTCTCTTAGCAGGCTTCTACCATGCTCTTTGTTGGCTTCGATGTTGCTGACCCTCTGAATTCAGACCCCTTGTGGTTCATGACTTGTGAAGCAGAGATTTTGTGATCTCCTTCTGCTCAGCCACGGTGGAAATAGCAGGACTTTGCCCCCATCTTTCACCTGTTACCTATGTGGTGCTCCAAAAGAAATTGTTCATTTTGGACTGTGGCTACTCCATAGAGTCATCCAGAGGGCAATGTCCACATAGGGAACGATGTGGCCTGGACTTCCAACAGAGACTGGCACGGCCAAGGAACTTTCTGGGGCGGTCTGGCATGACCAGCTAGATCCATTATGGCCATGTGTACGTTTTCTTCTTCCCCCTGCAGCCTCCATCATAGAATCATAGAATCATAGAATCATAGAATCATAGAATCATAGAATCATAGAATCATAGAATCATAGAATCATAGAATCATAGAATCATAGAATCATAGAATCATAGAATCATAGAATCATAGAATCATAGAATCATAGAATCATAGAATCATAGAATCATAGAATCATAGAATCATAGAATCATAGAATCATAGAATCATAGAATCATAGAATCATAGAATCATAGAATCATAGAATCATAGAATCATAGAATCATAGAATCATAGAATCATAGAATCATAGAATCATAGAATCATAGAATCATAGAATCATAGAATCATAGAATCATAGAATCATAGAATCATAGAATCATAGAATCATAGAATCATAGAATCATAGAATCATAGAATCATAGAATCATAGAATCATAGAATCATAGAATCATAGAATCATAGAATCATAGAATCATAGAATCATAGAATCATAGAATCATAGAATCATAGAATCATAGAATCATAGAATCATAGAATCATAGAATCATAGAATCATAGAATCATAGAATCATAGAATCATAGAATGGTCTGGGTAGGAAGGGACCCCATGGATCATAGAGCTCCAACCCCCCTGCCACAGGCAGGGCCACCAACCTCCAGGTCTGGAGCTACACAAGGTTGCCCAGGGCCCCATCCAACCTGGCCTTGAACACCCCCAGGGACGGGGCATCCACTACTTCTCTGGGCAGCCTGTTCCAGCACCTCACCACTCGTTCTGTAAAAAACTTCCCCCTAATATCTAATCTAACCCTTCCCTCCTTTAGCTTTAGTCCATTCCCCCTTGTCCTGCCATTATCTGCCCTTTTAAAAAGCTGAATCCCCTCCTGCTTATAAGCTCCCTTCAGGGACTGGCAGGCTGCAATGAGGTCCCCTTCTCTTGTTCCTTCTCTTCTCCAGGCTGACCCAGCCCAGCTCCCTCAGCCTCTCTTTGTAGGGCAGGTGCTCCAGCCCTCTCATCATCCTTGTGGCTCCTCTGAACCCTCTCCAACAGCCCCACATCTCTCTTGTATTGGGGGCCCCAGCTCTGGACACAGGACTCCAGCTGGGGCCTCACGAGGGCAGGGTAGAGAGGGACAATCCCCTCCCTGTCCCTGCTGCCACCCCTCTGCTGATGGAGCCCATCCTTCCTGTGCAGCTGACAAAATGCGTTGTGTCAACAAAACAGTCGTAGGCACAACTCGCACACAACGTTTTGTAAGGGGTAAGTGAGGTAAGGCTGGGCAGGGGATTTCTCAGCCAAGTGTGGTTCATCAAGAGAGTAATCTTAAGTACTTTAAACAACTCTGTTTCTTGGGAGATGCAGCTCCAAGAACATAGCTGCTTCTCTTGAGAAATACCACTGTGCCGAAAGGACATCATGTTGATCTTGAGTAATATCCTCTGCCCCCTAACTTGGGGTTTGCACAGCTAAGGAAACATAGCAAGAGTTCCCATTCCCCTGTGGGTAACCCTGACAAAATATGTAAGCTTAAATGGGGCTCTTCTGCCATGTCTTCCCCTGAAGTATGTTACCTCTGGTATGTTTACCCAGAGGGACAAACTCCTTGCCCTTCTCATACCAGTTAATGGAGCAATGTCCCATCAGAAGCAGGAAGGAGACTCCAAGGTTTCAGGCTGAAAAATGGGCTAAAAAACAATATATCTCTGTCCTCCTGTGGACTTCCCAAATTGTTCCTGTCCCATGGTCAGCCTCAACTTCTTGCTCTGTGAAGTACTTCAGTTGAATTCCCCAAGAAGGAGGAAAGCCCCATCTTACTGATGCCTCTGTTCCCTGATGAGAAGATACATTCTCGCGTGGGGCTTCCTTGGGCTGCCTACAAGTAGGCAGCCATGGGGCTGACCAACTTGTGCCTACTCCAGGCAGCCGTGGTGTGAAGGCTTTGATGCTCCCCTTTCCCATGCACCCCACCATAGCCCAATTCTGGTTGCATTTGGTCCTGAAACGAAGTGGAATACAAATAACTCAAAGCTTCAGCCTCCTGCTATTGAAAACTTCCTCAGGCTCCTGTGTGTGGCTAACACCATGCTCCCTGCGCTGGCTTTGACCTCAGTGGGAGCCTGCACTGCGTGCAAAGGCAAACCTACGCCTTGGGCAATGCTCAGGATTAAAAGACCACCTGGGAAAGGGGGGCAGGGGAGGAAAGAAACCTAAAAGCAATCTGAAATGGCATGAGGAAAGGCTGGTTTACAAAAATCTGCTGTTTAAACTCTGGTAAATGTCACACGTTGCTGCAAGAGCATCCCGTGGGAATGTGGATCCAGTACTGATGCGTAAGAAAAATATTTGCAGCCCCCCAAAATTGAAGTGTAAAATGTAGTTGGTGGAGGAAATAGTTTCTGTTTTCTTTAGCTGGAGCTAAACGTGCAAGAAGTGGGAGTGTATTTTTAGCCTGATTTGAGATAGGGGGGAAAAAAACACCCAGCCCCAAAACCCAAACCTGGCAACACTTCTGGAGTACTTATCACGTGGCTTTGAAAGGGTTCAAAGGTATCAAAGTAAGCTTGAAAAAAATGTAGATGAAGCACAGATTAACTAAAACTGGAACTTGGAATTTCTTAAACTTTGAACAATTTTTATGTGCATGAACTTTGGATTTGAGCTGGTGCTTTACCAGAGAGCCCGTAACTTCCCAGGGCAGGTGAGAGGAGCTTTGTGAGTGGCCTCTGGGATAAGACCAAAGCTCATTTTGGGAGAACTGAAGTTCAATTGAACCAAACTGCTGCAATCTAACCTTAAATAAGATGAAAGCAGCATCTTCTCTCGCTGTGGACACAAGTATGGTGAAAGGGTGTGGTGGTATTTTGTGATTTAAATCTTCCATTCTCCAAGTATGTTTAATTGTCCAGTTTATATTTGCATTTTGGCTTTTGCATCTACTATTGTGTCCTTAGGGCTGTGGAGGTGGCCTTGAGAATAAAAGAACAGGAATAAATGGATACCTGAAGGCAGGTTGAACCATAACATTTATACTTTTCCTGTTATCTGATCCAAGGGTTCAGCTAATGGGATATCAGTCCTGGGATAGCAACCCTTCCTCTCATTAATGAACTAGCATTTGACAGAGGGACGGGAATGCAGATCTCTTGCTCATCTGCATCATTTAATGGACTTCATTTGGCAGATGACTTGCTATGGGACTCACAATAACCCACCACAGCTCATTTTTAACAGGACTTTAGGCACACAGTGTAGCCAGGTTCTGCAGAAGAAACATATTTCTAGGGATCTCTTTCCAGTAACTTTAAGGGCACAAACCAAATAACTACAACGCAGAGCGCTCTGGTTCAGTGCTACCGTAGCTCAACTGATTGAGAGCTGCCTGGTGGCTGCGGGAGGGTGTAACCAATTTGTTTGAATAAGCTGTTCATAAGTTTCCACTCCAAGAGACTTGTAATCCTTATTTAATAAAATGTTGTCATAAAGACCACTTTTTAATTCCTCCATGGGCTGGAGATGATGTTTTTGAAACAGAGGTCCATTTACATTAAAAATATGCATACTGCGGTAGACCAAGAAACATAAGGCTTTCTATAATATTTTTGAATTTTACAGGGTGTTTTTCTTTATTTTACCTTAAGTGACAGATTACTCCAAAAAGAATAAGCAATAGAGTCATAAAACTCTAATTGTATGAGGTTAGCTGGCTTGTAGTGCAGCCCGGGTAGGAAATCAGCCCCGGGGAGGCAGCGGGCACAGAGCCGCTGGCTGCTCAAGCCCATCGGGGACCATTTGATGACATTTAACCTTGGGACTGCTCACACCTTGGGAGTGATTTCACTCCACGGCTTTGGAAGGTAAAAGAGGAGGGATGGAAACACACAGGGCGTAAGCACCCATCCCTTTGTTCTCAGTGGAGGCTTTGAAGACTACTGTGTTGTGCTGGCTCATCTTTGTATTTACTTTCGGGGTCTCCTGGGAGGGCACAGTCTCCTGGGATGTGTTTCTCCCACTCTCTGTGAGATCAGAACTCCTGATTTTTGTTGTTGGAGGTGTGGAGATTTATGTGTAAGATCACACAAGGGAGGTGGAGTCCCTCTCTGTCAGGTCAAGAGACAGGAGGTGAAGATGGTGACGACAAAGAACAGGGGAGATGCTCCCCCTTAAATAAGGTTTTCTGGTGGACTGTGTCCTTTCATTTTATTATGCCCTGAAATACTCTGTAGGATGACAATGGGAATTTGCTAGAAGAGCACATCAAGGAACAGAGGTTTAATGCTAGTGAACGTTTCGGGGGCTGGAGAAACCAGCCAAAATGTCACGATCAAAGTGCTTGAGGGAGCGTGTGTGGCAGTGGTGAGGAGGGCTGAAGAGCAATGTTGAGAATGACCGACCCAAAACACTGATCTGCAGTGATGTGGCAGCCTTTGAAAAGCTGGAAGCCTTAAATGTGGCTTTATTTTCTTTAGATCATGTAAAACCGTGTGTCCGTCCTTAAAAGCGTGTGCCAGAGGGTCTGAGACGTGGTAGCCAGATGCTGGGGACTCACAGATAGGCTCCCCATAGGATAAAGAGCTACTAATGCAGACTAGGCTTAGTTTGAATATCTTTTATTTCCAGTGTTGGAGCAGGGATCATCCTAGGGGATGTGCAGACCGCTGTCCCCAGAGCCAGAGTGTGCCCACAGCAGCCCACTGCTGTTAGTAACCACTCATGATGCAGCGTTTCCTGCACAGCTGGGAATGCATTAACTCTGGGGGAAGGGGGTGTGAAATTCCATGCACCAACACGCTCTTGTGAGCTGAGTGCTCCTGTTTAGAGGAACCTTTAGGTTTTTGGATAACTTTGAATATGACTTTGTGTTTCTCCAGCCTGCCAGGCCATGGGGACCGGGATGATGCTGAGCTCCTGGGCCACCTCTTCCATTGAAGAGGTGGCTGAAGCGGCTCCAGCTGGCCTTCTCTGGCTGCAGCTCTATGTGTACAAGGACCGGGAGGTTACCAAGTCCCTCGTGGAGCGTGCAGAGAGAGCAGGCTACAAAGGGATCTTCCTCACAGTGGACACGCCGTACCTCGGCAGGCGCATGGACGATGTGCGCAACAAGTTCCAGCTTCCTCCCCACCTCAGGTAGGTGCCCGCCAGTGGGATGTCTGGGCAGGCATGTGGCAATGTCCCGGGCACCATGAGGGGCTGTGGGGGGAATTTCTTCCAGGTGCCACATGCCATACTGGCGGATAACACTGGGGAGCTGAGCACATCCCTCTTGCCGCGTTGGGTTATGATTTGCTTTGGGACCGAGCTAAGCTTTCTTGGCTGTTTGCAGACTAAAAATGGCACTGTGTGCCAGGCAATGTGAGGCTGCAGTAGCAAAGCTAGAGAGATGGAGCATTAATTTGTCAACTTATCCTTGGGTGTCTTCAAAATTCAGCTGGATGCAGCCCTGTGTGACCTGATCTGACATTGAACTTGGATCCAGCTGTAGAGTTGGCTGTGCTGTGAATGGGGGCCTGAACTAAGTGGACCAAAGGTCCTGCCCAACTGATGTTGTGGTCCCTTCTAACCTATGACTTGGTCTGGGGTCATGTTGCTACCGACCATGGAGACCCTTTTCAAGCAACTTCAACTCTTCTTTTACCCACATCCAGAAGCACATGGGCATCAGTCCTTCTAAATTCTCCATGGGGGCAACTTCTACTCTTTCATGTGTTTTCTGTCTCTTGGAAGGATTTGACTTCAGCACTAATTCTAGTTCCTCTCTACTGCAGGACCTATGCAGCACTGAATTTTCAGGGTTACCCAGTGGTGTTGTAAGGGCATGTGTTTCACTAACCTTTTGCAAACACAGACTGATAGACCATAGAGACCTTTCAAGGTGCCTTCCAAGCCCTAACATTCTGTGATAAGCATGTGCTGAGGTGCTGGCACAGTGTTAGCAGCCAAGGGCTAGCTGGAAGAGTGTTTAGTGGACGGGATATTCAGGACTTGTATTTGAAAAATGGAGCCACATATCTTGCAGGTTGGTCTTGGTAGTGACCACGGTTTATCTTGGTGTATATTAAGACTACTCTGCTCTTATGCAGAGCCTGTGAGTGAACACAAAAACTAAAAGAAAAAAAAATAGATAGCTGAATGTATTTTGACACTGATTGACTCTGGGTAAAAACTAGTTTGGAATTTTATCAATGGATGTGAATTGTTCTTCTTGTGTCTTCTAAAGCTGCTACGTCATGCTGTGCACATACCACATGTAACTCAGCCCGAAATGGAATTAATCCACCTTGCATTCTGCTGCCTTGTTCATAATATCCTATTTGATGTGCAGTGAATCCTGTTCTTCACTGCCCAGGCGAAAAACCCCTCTGGAGCTTGAGGTGTCGGATGCATCCTGTATGCCTGTACTTGAAGCTGATAGCTCAAACAATGAGGGCTGACAGAGCAACCTTAACTCTGCCTGTGGTTTCTGCATCCAAGTACAGCCTTAAGAGGAAAGCACCAGCAAGCAAAAAATCTTTGACCAATCTAACATGAAAATACAGCCCTTGCAGTAATCCTGCTATGGATTCGTGACTGCCAAAAGGTTATTGGTCCACACTGTCTTTTTATCTGGGAAAAAAGGAAAGATTCTTGAAATAGCTGTTTTGGGGGGCAGTATCATTTTAAGGCCTGGGGTGAGGGTATTTGGCTGCGAATCAGATAACCCAAAAATATCCGAGGCAAGCAAGACAGTGTTTCTGAAACACTTTGAGCCCACCTGACCAAACCATAACAAGGTTTTGTTTGAGCGGGCCATGTGGCATAATATGAAGTGGAAGGGATCTTGAAAGGTTTCAAATGAATCACTTTGGATTTCAGAATGACACTTGGGCAGTGTTTTGTTGCAGAGTCGGTGGTGAAGTTCTCCTAGCGTGGGGCTCTGCTCAGTTATGTGATAACTTTTTCTTGGCTTCGGGCTTTCAACAAAGTTTCAAAGCAACAACAAGGTGCCATTGTGCTCAGAAACGTATGTAAGGCAACATTCATTCAAGTGTTGATCTGCATTTCACAGGCCAAGAAAAACAAGGGTTATTTATATAATCTTATCCATGGGTCTGTTTTGCTCTGGGTACCCCACCCTCCACAAACCAACAGTTGAAAAGCTGGAGCTTGCTGAGAAGCCTGTTCCTTTCTCATTTTCTTCTGGGCCTGGAGCTGGACAGAAAATCCGTGTGAAATGCTGCTTGTTCAGGGCATGAAATCAGCAGTGAAAGAAGCCAGTTTCCATGGAAAAAAGCCACGTGTTTCCCAAATTGTGGAATTAGGAGTATAAAGTAGCACAATGGGGATCAACACATGGTTTCTGAAGAGCAATCAGCGTTGTGTGGGATGTGGGTGTCCTTTGGTGGTACTGGTGTCACCGATGGTGGTGAGGACTTGGGGCTGCTTCAGCTTTCTAATACAAAGGCAGTCCAAATTTCTCTATTCATCCTCCTTTTCCCTTCTCCTACTTTGACTAGTAAAGTTGTGAACTCTGGCGCAGGGACTGTTAGTTAGCTTTCAGTTCCTGGAGCTGGTGAGATGAACCAGGTGACTTTTAAAGGTCCCTTCCAGCCTAAAGCATCCTATGATTTGGTGCTAATAAGCAAATACCAATTAATGTTTTCATATGAACTTCATTTTTTCCCTCCCCATGTTTTATGAGGAAACATACAAAAAAGACACAAGGTGAACTGGGTGGACATTGTTATTGTTTGACAGCTGAAAACTGAATTCCTTGCAAGGCATCATGGGGCTTAAAACAACTTCCCTTCCTTTTCTCCTCCCACTTGTCAAATGCCCTATTCATTCCACAGCTGAACTCCTGGTAAGTAGAGGTGTATTTCTGGACTTCTGTGGGTCCTGGATTATGTTAAGCAAGATTTATGTTCTCACATCCAGCCTGTACTGCTCTAGGGTCTGAATGTCCCACAGCCTCTGATGTGGTCAGCCTTGCAGTGTTCCTGGTGGATGCTGCCGTTCCTACATTATGGTGGGAAACTGAGGCAAAAGGAGTGGCTAAATGTCCTGCCCAAATTCACATGGGAGGTCTGTAGTAGGAGAGATGCTTGAGCCCAAATGAATGTTCTCACTGCTGGGTTTTCCTCCTGATTGTCAATTTGATGCTGAACCTTTAGACTTTGGACTTTATCCTATTTCTTTTGAAAAGGGCTTCTGCCTTGGGTTAGAGAAACTTGCATGGATGTTACCAAACACTTTGCCAGTCGAAGGGTTTGGCTTAGTGTAAGGACTGTGACGTGCTGGGACGGGCACTTCACTCCTGCCCTGCGGTCCAGCAAAGGTTTCACACAGCTCTATTGAACACTGGCACTGGAGACTTGATTCATGGCCACGATGAATTTTTCTCTGGACTATTTTCCTATGCTTTTTGTTCTTTTTTAGACTGAAAAACTTTTCAAGCAGCAGCCTGGCGTTCTCCTCAGGGAAGGACTTTGGAGAAAACAGCGGGCTGGCTGTGTACGTGGCCGAGGCGATCGATGCAAGCGTCACCTGGGAGGACGTCAAATGGCTCCGAGGGCTGACCTCGCTGCCCATCGTTGCGAAGGGAATCCTCAGGGGTGCGTAGCTCTGCTGCTCCCCGTTGGGGGGGTGAGGCATCCCTTCTTACAGAGACACTGGGCAAAGAGAACTGCTCGTGCTGGGAAAAGGTCTATAAAATGGCACCGAATTGCATTGCTTCCTAACAGCAAGCATCTGCTTCGTGATATCATAGAATCATAGACTGGTCTGGGTTGGAAGGGACCACAAGGATCAGAGAGCTCCAACTCCCCTGACACAGGCAGGGACACCAACCTCCAGGCCTGGAGCTACACAAGGTTGCCCAGGGCCCCATCCAACCTGGCCTTGAACACTTCCAGGGACGGGGCATCCACTACTTCTCTGAGCAGCCTGTTCCAGCACCTCACCACTCTTTCTGTAAAAAACTTCCCCCTAATATCTAATCTACCCCTTCCCTCCTTTAGTTTTAATCCATTCCCCCTTGTCCTGCCATTATCTGCTCTTCTAAAAAGTTGAATCCCTTCCTGCTTATCAGCTCCCTTCAGGGACTGGCAGGCTGCAATGAGGTCCCCCCACAGCCTTCTCTTCTCCAGGCTGACCCAGCCCAGCTCCCTCAGCCTCTCTTTGTAGGGCAGCTGCTCCAGCCCTCTCCTCATCCTTGTGGCCCTCCTCTGAACCCTCTCCAACAGTTCCACATCTTTCTTGTATTGGGGGCCCCAGATCTGGACACAGGACTCCAGATGGGGCCTCCCCAGGGCAGAGCAGAGAGGGACAATCCCCTCCCTGTCCCTGCTGCCACCCCTCTGCTGATGGAGCCCAGGATCCCATTGGCCTTGTGAGCTGCCAGAGCCACTGCTGGCTCATGTTAAGTCTCTCATCCACCACAATCCCCAAGTCCTTCTCAGCAGGGCTACTCTCAAGAAGCTCTTCTCCCAGTCTGAATCTGTATGATATGAAATAATACAGTGGGCTGCATGTCCCTGTTCCTGTGCTGAGTGGGAAGATTTGCTGAAACAGCCAAAATAATCCAATGGGGAAAAAAATAAAAAGAAATCTCTTCTTTGTCATGGTCAGAAACCCGGCAATGAAGGTGCTCGGGGAAGGGGCTGCTTAAATAATACCTGGAGCTGTCAGATGGTTTGTATCTGTTGGGTGTGTTTGGTATGTAGGGTGCCTTAAGTGCTGAGCTGGTTGTCTGGCATCACATCACTTGTATGGGACATCAGGCACAGCCAGGGAGACTAAACTTGCTCTGTTGGTTGTGCCTGTGAGCTCTGATGTGAGTCGGCTAAGCCTTAAAGGACACCTGGGTTGCTGCTCTGTCAGGAGAGCACTAAGCACAGTGAGGTGGTTCCAGTAAGGATGGGTTATTACTGTAATCACACAGATAATTTTGGCTTGGAGAAAATCATTTGGCAAAATAATTTCTTAGTGATGAGTCGTGGGTCACAGTGGATAAAATAAAGGCTGGCAAGCAAAGTGGCTGCTAATCCACAGTGGGAAAAGGCTCTGCTGGAATTCCATTCATCATGGTGGCTATAAGCTCCTGATAAGGAAGGCTGTATATTCTGGGGTTTATTACTTTTTTTGTTTTCCCTAGCTGATGATGCTAAGGAAGCTGTAAGGATCGGGCTAAATGGTATCCTGGTGTCAAATCATGGAGCACGACAGCTTGATGGGGTCCCTGCAACTGTAAGTCCTGGTGCCAGTATGCACCAGTAGCCTCTGGTTTTCTCTACCTTTTGCTTTCTTGTTTGCTTTCTCTGGTGGCTGGAGGAAAAGCCTGTAAATATGCACTGTACACCTTAACCTGTGTGCAGTAATCTCATCATGCACGTCACCTCATACTTGGAGTTAGACCCAGCCTTTCCTTGATTGGATCAAGGGAAGGTTTAACATGTGGCTATCTCTTCAAGCTACCTGGGCACCCTATCCTTGGCTGCAGCACCCTACATGGAAATCCAGAACAGCAACCTCAGAGTATTATTGTCAGTTAAAAGTTTTAGAAACTGGAAAGTCTTAAATATTTTTTTTCTAATTTTCTCTTTTATGTCTTTTTTCTCACCCTTTTTTGAACACACCCCCCACCACCTCTGTTGCCATTTGCAGCTCACTGAAGGTTGTATTAGAATTGGGGTTTTCCCTTTTAACATTCTTCAGAGACTTTGGAAAAATTGAGGTTACAGCACAACTAAAGGTAGAATGAAACTCCCCCTTTTTCTCTTTTCAAGGATTTTCACCTTTGGAAAAGGTACAGAGCAGCTCAATTACAGTTTTGTTCCTTTTTCCTTTTCCTTGTTGTGCTACCCTGTGCCTTTTCCGAAGGCTAAAAGGGATTTGAGTAGTTCTCAGCTGGCAAAAAGGAAAGAAATAAGAGAAAATGAAAAAGTATGTGTTCAGGCTGCAGGAAAACCCCCCAAAATTCCAGCCATCACTCATCATTCTTCATTTGGTGTGGGAAAGCTGCACAAGTGAAAAGAAAGCATAAAGGAGGAGAATCAAAGCCCAGTCATGACTGTTTGGGTACTCCTAATGTATCCTTGATGAAACCCCTCCTCTTTTCCATGACTATTCTCTGAAGGGAGAGGGGCACAGGGAAAGCCCTCTTTGAATGAGGAGTGTTTTGGATGTGAAGTCTTTTTTTACTCAGCTCTGCTGTCCCACTGGTGCGTGTTGTGTCCTCACACACACAAAACCCCCTGCTCTCTGCTTTTCTCCATGGGGGCAGCTGAGGACTTCCCCAACTGATTTCCTTCAGCCCCTGACTTTCAGAAGTCATCTCCTGGTTGTGCTGGCTGGTTATTCGCCAGCCAGGCCCTGCATCGGGACACCAAATGCCAGCAGAAATGGTTTGCTAAACTGTCATGAAATTGAGGCCTTGTCTCCTGAGTTGAGGTGTTCTCCTCTGCGCTGCTCTTGCCTGATGGTCTCTTGGTGACTGGTAAGAGAAAGCCACCCTGATGTCAGGAGTTTCATTCAAGAGAGACTGAGATTCTTCTTTCTCAACACCGCCGGAGAGCTTGCAGCTATTCAGCGTCAGACACCTCAAGGGGATCTGAATTCCCAGAGTGTGGCCACTTAAAATACTTCTGAAACAGATTTTCTTCTTCAGCTTCTGTCATCTTGACCTACTTGTTGCCTTTGGAGAACGTATTCCCCAGTTTCACTGAGAGTATTTGAAAATCCCAGGCAAGTCTGTGTGCGAGGGAATCCGACAAGAAGAACAGAGAGGATATTAAAGCCAACATTTGGGGAAATGAGGAAGCTCAAGAAACATGAATTAATTTTTTTTGCCAAGTGCAGCAGAACAGAAATTAGACTTGCAAGTTGGTTGTTACAAGTTACTCCTTCGCAACATCACCGTGCAGGGGCGAAGGCACTGTTCAAGCTGACGTGTTCACTGGGTTGCATTGTACAAGGAACTATGTTTCACAAGGCTGTTCTCATGATGTAAATACCTGAATCAGATCAGACTAATCGTTTCTGCTTAAGAAACAGAACAATTTGCTTTAATTCCATGGGTTTTCAGAATGTGAGCTGAACCCAAGCTGGTTAATATTTCTAGTGTGTAGTTACACGCTGAGGAAATCTGTGTTTTAATGATGGTTTGCATCATACTTTAGTTGTTATAGCACTTCAGCATTGGTACAGTTTGTCAGGATGTAGAAAGCAGTCTCTGTATATGGAGAAAGATTCGAAATATGTTTGGCAAGAGAGCCAAAACCAAGGGGGGGGGGGGGGGGGACGAACAAACA
>VZTU01032270.1:18459-51200 GCA_013400835.1 Zapornia atra | reverse complement strand
GCCACCCCCCCCCCCCCCCCCCCAATCCTCTCCTCATTTTTTATCCATTAGAATTAGAAAGGAAATTAATTACATCCGTATTTAGGACATGAATTTGTGTGCCTTTTGTCTTACTACCACACACTGTTTCCAGGCTCCTTGGTACTTGGCTTCCAGTTTTGTGTCTTTCCTGACTTTGGTGAAAAGGAACTACTTAGGCATTATGGGAACAGTTGCCCTGTAATTAGTGCTTCAGGCTTGATTTCAGGAGGCTCATCTCTTCCTTGGGACCTCTTGTGTGGTGTGGGCGTGTTACTTAACTCCCTGGCTACTTCCTCCTAACTTGGGAACAGTACAAATCCTTTTCCCCCTCACCTTTCTCGCTGGTGTAGGGGATAAGGAGAGCTTGGTGGAAGTAACATAGATGTTCATTAAAGGAAAGAATTTCCCACCTTGCTCAAAACCCAGAGGAAAGCGAATATTCCTTTCTAATTGCCTCCTGAATTGTTCCTGTAATTGAGATGCATTTCCAGAGGAAAACCACATTAATTAACATTTTTTCAGCCAGCACTCCATGTTCCTTGGGGCACGTCTTTCTCTTGCTCCATGTCTTTAGGGACAATGCCTGCCTTAGGGCTCCAGGATGCTAGCTGGCCCGTAGTATGAATGAACAATAAATTTAAATAAGAAAGCGAAGACAGTCATTTAAAAAGTGGCAGTGGTTTCATTTCATTTCTCCACGCTCCACCACTGGAAGTTTGGGGGCTAAAATCAAGGGAAGGCCTCCTCTGTGCTTACTGCTTCTCATGGTCTTCAGAAAAATCTGAGGCCCACTTATGCCTGACACGTGTCATGGGATCAGGCGGCTGTTTTGGGTGACCCTGCCAATTCCCTTTCTGCCTATGTGAATCTCCAAAAAATGTGGCTTTTGCATGTATCTGCTAACAGGCTTCCAACATAAAGCCATGGTATTTGTGCAGTTAGGTGTGCAATTGCTCATTTAGCTTGGTGGAAGTAACATAAGCTTCTAACTTGGATAAAAGAATTAAGAATTAATTGTTCTTAAAAATACGGTGTTACAGAGGCAGATGAGCTACATTCCTGGTTTCACTCTTTTAGATTGATGTCTTACCTGAAATCGTTGAGGCTGTGGAGGGGAAGGTGGAGGTGTTTCTAGACGGTGGTGTAAGAAGAGGTACAGACGTTCTCAAAGCATTAGCTCTCGGTGCCAAAGCCGTATTCATCGGAAGACCTCTCATCTGGGGCTTGGTTTATCAAGTAAGTTAGAAACCCCTCAAACTCCTGTTTTTAGAAACCTAGGCTCACTGTTTGGGCTGAGTGTATGCACATGTGTGCAGGTGTGCACATAGGGGTGCATGTGTGATGGTGTCTGTGTGCCTCCAGACCACCTAATCTGAAATTTGCTATGACAAGTACTCAAGAGTTATGGTTACACACTGAACTTTGCTGGCACATACATACTACAGGAGTTATATGCACACACAATGTACCCTATCTCCTAGGGTGAAGCAGGAGCAAAAGAAGTTCTCCAGTTGCTGAAGGAAGAGTTTCGCTTGGCAATGGCCCTGACAGGTGAGACATCAATGTTTCCTCTCAGTAGTACTCCTCTCTGTCTTCTGTTTCCTCTTAGAGTTGTCAGGGCCTGGAACAGGCTGCCCAGGGAGGTGGTTGAGTCACCATCCCTCGGTGTGTTTAACAGACGGGTAGATGAGGTACATAGAGATATGGTTTAGCATAGGACAGGAATGGTTGGACTCCGTCTTAAACGTCTTTTCCAACCTTGTGATTCTGTGAAGATGCTGTAGTAAGCTACTAAAGGGAGATGGAAGTGTTTGCAATATAAACAGTTCACTCTATGGGGAGATGGGAAAAGGACTACTTGTCATCCCTCTCTTATTGATGGGGAAATGAGTAGATCAAGTACAAACAAGTAAAAATGTTTTTCATAAGAGAAGCAATAGTGGCAGAATAATTCTAGTAATAGAAAAATAGTGGCAAATCCTCGGTCCTTGGGGCAGGAATTTAACCTGGCACAGTGTGGATCTCTCTGGGGTAGAAACAGGAAAGGTTTGGGATGGGATAGAAAAGCAGGGCTTTCAACAGATATGCAACTTCTCTTCCAGGATGCCGGAGCGTAGAAGAAATTGGCAGGACGCTGATACAAAGACACCAAGTAGCATTTCCCAAGATTTAGGTCTGAAGATTATTGCCTCGTGTGTTGCCTGATGTACAGAGAGCGTGCTGCCAGACCAAAACCAACTGCATCTGCTCTTTGGGCCTCATTCTCCTACCCAAGACTGAGAAGGGAGGTGGTCTGTGGGAGATTATTTGGGGAAGAAGGTCCTTGAAGCAAATTTAACAGGTGTTTCTGTATTCTCCAAGACAGCTAAGGAAAGCTGCTGTACTGGGAGCTGTGATTAGAGACAGGCCTTTACACAAGGCCGACACAGCAACTTCAAGGTGTTTGGCAACAAATGCTAATATTAACTTACAGGCCTGGAAGTAACCAAGCTGTTAAAACGAACCTATAAACAGAAATGCCTTGACAGCAAACAGCTATCAAACTACAAAAATGTCAAGTTTGACAAGATAGTGCTTGCTCACTGCTTAGAGAAGCTGTACTGTAGATCTCAGAAATTAAACCTCGCTTGCTTATCAATATGGTGTTGTTTCCCTAGCCACCAAGTGCTGTTCCTTTATTAGTGTGTGGGTTTGCAGCATGGAGGCTGTGGGGGGCTCAGATGTGTCTCAGCTGTGAAGAACTGAAGGAGGAAAGCAAAGCTGGGGAAGTTCTGCTGCTGAAGTGACACCAATGCCTTCGCGATCAGCCAGCCGTTATGTCTGTGTGTCAGGTGTAGGTCAGATCCCTGTAGCCCTGTTGCCTTCACCAGACTATGCTGACTATCATTAAAGGTCTTAAGGTTGGAGACAGCCTGGGCTGCAGTGACCATGCCCTAGTTGAGTTTGTGATCTCAAGCCATGTGGGCCTGGCGAAAAGTGGGACCAGGACACTGAACTTTAAGAGAGCAAAATTTAGGCTGTTTAAGGACTTGACAGGCTGGGAAGATGGGCCCAGGGGAACGTTCAACACTGCCAAGTGTCGGTGTTGCACTTGGGTCGGAAGAATCCCAGCCATAGATACAGACTGGGAGAAGAGCTCCTGGAGAGCAGCCCTGCTGAGAAGGACTTGGGGATTCTGGTGGATGAGAAACTTAACATGAGGCAGCAGTGGCTCTTGCAGCTCGCAAGGCCAATGGGATCCTGGGCTCCATTAGAAGAGGGGTGGCCAGCAGGGACAGGGAGGTGATTGTCCCTCTCTACTCTGCCCTCGTGAGGCCCCATCTGGAGTACTGTGTCCAGATCTGGGGCCCCCAATACAAGAAAGATGTGGAACTGTTGGAGAGGGTTCAGAGGAGGGCCACGAGGATGATCAGAGGGCTGAAGCACCTGCCCTACAAAGAGAGGCTGAGGGAGCTGGGCTGGTTCAGCCTGGAGAAGAGAAGGCTGTGGGGGGACCTCATTGCAGCCTGCCAGTCCCTGAAGGGAGCTTATAAGCAGGAGGGGATTCAACTTTTTAAAAGGGCAGATAATGGCAGGACAAGGGGGATGGATTAAAACTAAAGGAAGGAAGGTTCAGATTAGATATTAGGGGGAAGTTTTTTACAGAGAGAGTGGTGAGGTGCTGGAACAGGCTGCCCAGAGAAGTAGTGGATGCCCTGTCCCTGGAAGTGTTCAAGGCCAGGTTGGATGGGGCCCTGGGCAACCTTGTGTAGCTCCAGGCCTGGAGGTTGGTGTCCCTGCCTGTGGCAGGGGGGTTGGAGCTCTCTGATCCTTGGGGTCCCTTCCAACCCAGACCATTCTATGATTCTATGACTATGTGCAGCTGGAGCTCCCAGTCACATTATTCACCTGGATTCACTTGCTGACAGTGGTAAGAGAAGACTGGTGTTACATGGGAGGGTCTGTAGGATTTTCAGCCATGTGCGAAAGAGAAACCTGAGTAATTGAAGTGTTAACCTGTGAGTTAGGAAGGTCCTCATGGCACTACTCAGTTTCCATGACACCCTTCAGGCAGATAAATCTCAGCGTTACTCTGCCTATGATGAGGATAGTGACATGTACAGGATCTTCTCCTCTGTTCTCCCAACAATCCAAGTACCCACTGACATCAGGAGAAGTTTGGCAACTGTAAAGAACAAAGGAATAGCTTTGTACTGCACAGAGACCTTCCCCAAAGCGAGCAGGCAGAGGAGGTAAGATTCTACCAATCTCATCTTGGGTGAAACTAAGGGTGACTCCTATGGGTCGCACTTCTGTTGCAGGTTGCAGCAACATCACTGGGAGCAGGGACAGGCCACTGCAGAAAGGGTTTGAAAATCTCATTCCAGAATGAAGTGTTCATTTTTATGGAGGATTTAAAAAAAAAAAAAAACCCAGCACAAAACCCCCTAAACAAAAAAACCCAAAGACTTATTTTCACTGCTCTGCTGTCACTGACATCACTGGCTCCACCATTTGTTTCCCATCAGTGTCAGGAGGGCTCATGCATTCTGACTCTCCCTTTTTGCTCCGTTCGAAGTAATATCCCTCCCTGAGCTTTAGAAAGCAGCTTTGTAATAAAGGGCTGGAATATTACAATGTGAGCTAAAGCTGGGGCTGGAACTCAAAGTGGGGGAGAAAGACCCAAAAGGCCACATGCTTGCCCTCCGGTTGTAAAACCCGTACTCTTATTTACTGCTGAGTGCAGTGTGTTGTGTGAGGGTTGCGTAGCAACAAAATAAAGTTTATCTGTGTAAGGAAATATGAATGTTTCTCAGAGCGCAGAGAAGCATAATTCCTGCTGTTTACTGCACTTATCATATCTGTTGCAATGTGGACTGTGTCAGATGTCAATTACAGGCAAACTTGAGAAAAAGGCTGTTTATTTTAGATAATATAAATGTTGCTTAAAAGACAGGGGCATAATATCTCGTGTTTACATGTTTAAGATCTATTTCTAAAGTTTAGAAGATGCAGTTTCCTGCCTTTGCCCCAACCAGATTGAAGGAAAGCTCTGTAACTCCGTGGTCCAGGATAAATCCTGCTGGTGAGGAAATCGGTTTCATTACTTGTACGTAAATAACTATTTCTATTTCCTCTGGGATAATGGGCTTACGTTGTTTTTTTCCTGCTTGTTATCTGAGAATTGTCTGAGTGCCTTCCAGTTCAACCCCAGTAAGAATAAATGTGCATTAAAATCCACAGTTAGAGCCAAATTTGGAAAGGCTGGGAGATGGCGTTAACAGAAACAAAATAAATTTGCCTGGTAGGCTTCTGCTTTTAAAATATTCCACGGTGAAGAGAATTTCCCTTGATTCGAGACATCCAAAACACAACTGCTTCTGGAAGTTATTAAAAAAAGGTAGGAATTCCAACCCAAAATCAAACCAAATAGAAAGCAGAAGGACTTGTGAGTGCCTTCAACAATTTTAAAAGCTGAACAGTGCCCCAGCTAAGCAGAACTCTACCTCACAGCCCCTTCACCTGGAGAAGCTGAGAAGAAAACGTAGGACACCTAACAGGCGGTGACTGTACCTTCCTGCAGTTTGCAGGGGTGTTTCTCAGGAGAATATAAGCAATGTAACGGGGCAAAAAAATTTACAAAAGGTCTGTGTGATGTGCTAAGTAAAAAAAAAAGTATACAATATTTGACTCCAAAGTGACAGGTGAACTCTTAGGAACAATTTATCGCAGTCTTCAAATCAAGGCGTGGAAGTAGCAGGGAGCAGAAGGTGTATTTTGTGTTTAGGTTGCTTTAGCAGATCTGCCTTTCTGTATGTTGAATAACAAAACCAGCATCTTAATGGTTTAATTGTGATCTTCTGGCTTTATCTTGATTCCATATTCAGCCATAGATATAAAATAGAAGTCTACATAGAAGAAGTTCTAATGGGGGGACGAACATCGAGTGATATTTATCAGCCCAGAAAATCAGCGCTCGGCTGGCGTGCTGGGTGCCTATTTAAAACCATCCCATTTGTGAGGCTGGGGACTGAACAGTAACTGGGTGAGGTTCCCTAACCACCTCTGAGGTAGACCAGGAATATTCCCTGGAAAAAGGAAACTGCAGCTTTTACTAAGAGAATACTTATCAGAACTTTTGTGGGGAGAGAAGAGACCAAAAGCAAAACCTGAGGGTGTGAAAGATGAGGAGGATCCTGGGCTTTTTAGGAGAAAGAGGGTAAGATGTGAGGCAGGTGGACACTATGTATTCAGCCTATGTGTGGATTTCCCTGGTGCCATCAGTTAAGACAATCCCATTTTTGGAAGCATCCTCACCAAATTGTCTCCTTGGCCCCAGTGAGCCCATAGATGATTGAATCCAGCGAAGAGAATATGTAAGAGAGCAGCACTCTAGATAAGACATGTAGAAACCACTTGGCAGACTTAGAGAAGCTTCAGCCCTGGCTTGGGATCTCAACAGCTGGACTCCAGAGACCCTCTTCTACCAAGAAGTTCTAGAGAAGACAATCCATGTCTGAGCGACGAGGTCAGTGAAAGAGCTTGAGACACTGGTAGAGCACACCAAGTGTAGACACACAGGGATCAGGGCCCTCCTAAGCAAAACCAATATGCTTCTCAAAGCTTTAAGCTGCAACATGTTGTCGGTCTGGGGCTGGAGGACATGTTTGGCTGCATCAGGAACATGTATGCCATGACAGCCTGGCAGTTAAACACAGCAGAGGACAGTGCCCAAACACAGAGGTGCTGGACTACAGGCACGGCAGACCGGTGAGCAGAAGATGGCAGAAGGCAGCTGAGGGTGTGAAGCTTTCAGGTAAGTGGAGGAGGAGGTTGGTGTAGCTTCAGGACAGGTTTTACTCTCTTGCTTAGCCTATCAATTCTTTGAAGCAGAGACCTGCTGCTTTTCCAATGCTCGGAGCCTGCGCACAAGGTGGGGAATATCCAGTAAGGAAATAATAGGAGTCATAATTCAGTACACTGAGGCTGAAGAGCTGTGAAAGACATGATCTGTTTTCTTGTGACCTTCACCTCTCTCTGTGACTCTGGGACACGTTATTGTGTTTTGTTTTTACTGGTGGCCAAGTCAAACAAATAGCTCTGGAACTGGTAAGAACTCCACCTCCGTCCCTAATTTTTCAGGTTAAGCATGAAACTTGTCTGTCTTACTGGGAATTTCTGAACATAAATAAACAGACACTTAGAGTAACTCGCTTTGATAAATGGGCAGTGTAGGTCGGGGCCTGTTGGATATGCAGGCGACTCAAAGATGAAGCAGAGCTGGGGAAGTAGGCAGGAATGGCTCTGCTTTTCTTGGCTTCTCCAATGGTTTTCAGGCTGAAATCAAATACTGAGAGCACGAGGAAAGCTGGCTTCTGAAGTCATGATTTTGCACTGAACCTCACTGTAAGGATATCTCTTATAAAGCTACTTTTGATGTGGAAATTTGGCTCCAAACCACACTGAAGGCCATTATAAATAACCACTTCATCACAGGACACACAGAAGTTGGCTTCCTTGAACACTCCTAGAAAGCGAGCGTAGCCTTATTGAGCCATAACCTCAGCTAGCGTAAATCAGAGAAGCTCCATTGACTTCATTAGTTTACGCTGATCTACACCAGCTGTGACTGTGGCCCCACAATACTGCAAGATATGTCAGCTTTTAAATTCTGTCACTGAGTGTTGAACAAAACTGTTTTTAAAACAAGATTGGCAATCCCAAATTTAGATGCTAATGAGGCACAGCACTGTAATTGTTTCAGGATGCCTATATGCTCCTTTTTGTTTTCATTTTTTTGCTTTGCTTCTGTTTTTCTTATCTCCTGCCAAACAGAGGGAGAGTACCACATATGCTACATTCATAACAAAGATGTTTTGCTGCTTTGAGAACATCTCCTCCAGCTGCAAAATGCCTTTGCGTTGTAGTTCAGCTTCTTCCTTTGCATAGGTACATTGCTCACGGCCCAATCTATGAATGCCTTTGAGGGCCAGCTCCATGGTTCTCCAGGCTCTGGAGCTCTTGAAGGGGCACCCAGAGGCTGTCCCAGCTGAACCTCAAAGATCTGATTCCTCTGTAAGGATTTCCAGCTCCTAAGTCATCGTTTCAGGTGGGCGGCATGAATCGTGCCCAGGAGTACCCTGATAGCAATGTCCTGAGACCATCAATACGCCTCCTTCGTCACAGCCCTGCAGGGTGCTCATGTAATTAACCATATACTGGGGTAGTTAATTATGCTGGAGGCACCTTTCTGTTATGGAAGGCTGGTAGATACATACAGATGCTCTGCTGAGGTGAGTGGAAGGCAGCAGCTCTAAATTCCAGTCAAAGTCAAGACAGAGTTGTGCACTGAGAAAATGCTTTTCTGCAAGCAGGAGTCTCTACCCAGCAGAGCCTGAAGTGTAAAGTGGCAGGCAGAGGAAGCAACAGGCACTCTCTCTGAAGTGGGGGTAGAAACGGACGGATTTCCCCAGTGAAGTGGAATTTCCATCCCGCTGCATTAACTAATAAATCATGCTGTTTTTCCCTGAGGCAGATAACTCCGAGGTGGACAGCACATATCACAAATACCCAGCGACCATGGGAAAGGTCTGCAGATGAACTATGGAGCAGAGGTAGAGCTGGGCCACAGCAGCGCCTTTAACCTGTGTGTTTTTCCTTGCAGAAGGTGGAAATCTGTACACAACTGGTACTACAGCTTACACTCTGCCAGTGTGCCAAGCAAAATCTGATTGTGGTGGCTTTGTGGTATAGGAACAGAAGACCTCTTATTTCTTGCTGGTTATCTGTAATTCAGTAACATGATTTTACTCAAGTTCTCCCTGACCCCCTTGGTATACTAACTCCTTTAATTCTGTATACTGTATTTTGTTAGAATTTTTCCCATGGGGAGAACTGAAAGCAGTGGATTTAAACACTTAGCTGTCATTAAAAATGGTTCCTGCAGACTGGACACTCAGTTAAGCTCATCTCACCTGAGATTTGTCTCATTTTCCAGAGTGATCACAAAGGCTTCAAACGAAGGTGCAAGAATCCTACAATAAGGCAACGTGACGTAAATTTGGCTTTTACATGAATTCAGGATGGGTATTTGTTTCCACCTGGTATGGTTAGCAAAGAAGTTCAGCACATGTTGCTACTGGACCCAGAAATCTGGCACAGATGTGAGAGGAACAATCTTCCTGGCAGGTGAGGCCCAAATGCTGATCAGAGCTGGGAATTTGAACAGTGGACTGTTCATCTCTCATTAGCTGAGTTTTCTTCTAAGCCTGTGTGCATGTTCTCATGAAGGTAAGCTAGCCTGGTATGTTGAAGGGTGTAGGTGGGGTCTCTCTTATGAGTTGAATACAAACGGTCACTGACTCTGGAGTTGCACTCTGTAGCCTTCCCACCAGCTAAGAGCAGCAAAACCTACTGAATTTGGTACAAGCCTTTGATGAGCTCATCTCTCTACCCAGAAACCTGGAAAAAACTAAGTGCCCTTCATAGAAGAGACTCCACTAGTCAGCTCTTTGGAGGAGTTAAACCAGAGAAGTTTATCTTAGGAGAAGAGAACTCGGTCACAGTCTTGGGAAAGACTGGGCAACCTTGTGTAGATCCAGGCCTGAGGTTGGTGGCCCTGCCTGTGGCAGGAGGGCTGGAACTCTAGGATCCTTGGTGTCCCTTCCAACCCAGACCATTCTATGATTCCATGAAAGCACAACAACAGAATATATACATATATAAAAGAATAAGAGCCACAATAATGTACCTCATTTCCTCACTGCCTACTGGGGAGCTTGTTCTACATCTTCTAATTCATGGCTGCACATCTGAGGCTGCCAGCATCTGTAGTAGCACTGCATCTCATCACATCCTGCCTACATGTCTGTGCCAGGCTTTGCTGCAAAGTTTTGGTCTGATGGGGGAAGCTGGAATAAGGGAGATGCCCAAGATCTTTGGGCAGAATCTTTGCCTTTTGGAAATACTTTGAATCGAGGTGTGGACAGGAGTGGGTGTTGATGAAGGGCTTTTGGACAGAAGGTAAGAGCTCCTTTGCATGTTTTGTAAGTCTTCTACCCAGGATTAAAGTTGAAGTCTAATTATAGCGGGTGGCCAGAGGGGACAAGGGAACCTGCACAGATGGGAGTTGGGTGCTTCAGCAGCACTTTATATCAGTAGAGAAAGCACCGAATGCCTCCTCAAGGCAGAAGAACCCAGTCCCTGGTTCCCAGGCTACACACCACCTATAGCCATGGTAAAGAAGCTAAAAAGGAGGCTAGCAAATACCGTGAAGGGCTGTTGCCTACATCATGCTGCTTGCTCGCTGCCCTGGGGCCAGGGAGGTTAGGGCTTGTTGTTCCAGAACTTCTGCTGTAAGGGTCAACGTGTTCCAGTAAATAAAGAAGCCCACCACCATTACAACACTCTTTCCACTTCATCTGTTTAGATGCTGATATGATCTTTGCCTAAAATGTTTAGGGCCAAATTGTGAGCAAGCATAACTCTGTTGCAATCGGCGGACTTGTACTGATCCGTGTCGGCTGAGAATCTGAACCTATGGGCTCATGTCTCCCTCCCTTCCCAAGAGGCACCAAAGTTTCCATTGGTTTCATTGGAATTTTTTTTGCACTATCCCGCCAGGCCCATAATATTTGAATTTGTGGGACTTGAAGGTGCTTCATAAGGTGTGCAACTTCCACTTGCATCAAGAATTTTAGACAACAGCTGGAGGGAAAGCAGAATGTTCTGCACCAAGGCCAAGATGACTCCTCTGAGTTTGGAAAAGGCTTGTGCAGCTATTTTCGCAGTGCTGCTGGTGTTTCTCAACCAAAGTTGCTCTGATATGGAGTTGATACTGAACATCAGACTGTCTTGTGTGAATGGAAAAATAAACAAGTACCTTATGACTTCCGTACTTCAGCTGCCATGTTATGTACCCATAAACTACACACAGATTCAGCCACCCACCCTTTGCTTTTTCATGTGCTCACAGTGGACCTGGAAGACTGCTGCAGCTGTGCAGCAGGCCCAAAAGACGTCTCTGATGGTTCTAGACCCAGCTTTATTTTCTGGTTAGTCTCTGGTGCCAGAGAAACTCAGAGGATCTTGTGGTACATCATTAACAGTGTCAGTCTCATGTTAGTCTACAGATAGTCACTTGCAAGTAGTTATGTGTACGTTCATAACTGCTGCATAAACAGGCTAGAAAACCACACACGACCTCAATAATTTGCTGGCATGCTAATGAACAGTAAACCCAGACAGTATAACCATCTGCATGCTCTGCTTTTTATCAGTTTCAAGTGTGTTGGATTTGGGGTGGGGTGTGAGGGGGGGATGTGTGTCCCAACATAAAATCATACTTTTGATCTATCCCAGAAAGGCCCTCTTACCATAAAGATAAAAAGATTTAAAAGTGCTTCTTTTGATTCTCAATCCTTTTTCCATTCTTACTCTGACAGGGGAGTTGTACTGTCAGTTGTTATAGAGGATGCAGGGTGCATTGAAAGACGAAGGAACTGTGGAGTACGTCCAGCCCGCAAATGTGTTTATTAATCTGTGTTGCTGTTTACTGATGTGTTTGGAAATCCTCACTACTATATGACGAGCAAACACTTTGGCTGCAATGTAAGTATCTTCAAGCCAACACTATGCACCACTGCTGTGGTGTCTAGAGCTGTGATTGCAGCACAGTCAGGGAGAAAGTTTCCATTCTGGACAAATCTTCCCAGCAATACACTGGGTAATTTACCTTGGAGGGTTTTTATTGCCTCTATCAGAAGGTTTTTTTATATTAATACAGGAAAATTAATATGTATATTACTCCATATATCAATATACAGGAACCCAGCAGAGAGTATCCTGAGCTTTGTTGCTTTTGATAGTTAGAAAAGTGCAGTGACTAAGCAACATTTTCCAGAGAAATCTTTATAAAAGTAAAGAGTCTGCATGCTATATAACATAGTGTATCAAAGTAAAGGTGTCTTGGCAGCTGAGAGAGCCCAGTTAAGTAACGTTCCTTCCTCCACAGCTAGCCTTTTTCTGTCTCATCTTCCCATCCTCTTGAGAAAATGCCAAAGGACAAATTTCTCAAAGTTTCTCTTTCCTTTTCTACTTGGAATTGGCACACACTCCCTTCCCCGCCGCCTCACGGGCTGTATGAAGGTGTTGCTGTGATTGAGTTTTCTTTTTTTCCTTGTTGCTGTGATTGAGTTTTCCTTTTTTTTTTTTTTCCCCCTTGTTTTTGTTTCCAGTGCTGGCAATAGTCAGACCCATCCTGCAGTGCAGCGTCATCATGGTCAACGCTGGAAAAGTTCCTCTCGATATTAGTGTGTTCAGTGAAGTGTATCAATTAATTACTGTTCAGTTATGCTGCCACAAAGTCACTGCCATTGCCCCAACAAGATTCTTTTAGGCAGCTTTTGATAGTATGTAAACAGCTGATGAAACCAGGCTTGTCAACCTAGTTAGAACTTCGGATTTCTGGGTATAGCGTAACGGAAGCAAACAGTCACCACACCTACAGGGTGTTCAGCATCAAAAGCAGCAATTCCTGATACATTATTCTGTCTCTGGGGATTAAAATCTTCCAAATTAAGGAATCCCAAGTAAATTCCAGCAGGTGATTTAGGTCTGCAAAGCAAAACTTTGCAGGTGTGTCTAGCAAAAGGCGCTGCCTTCGGATCTTGCACGTACAAATACATCCCAGATGTGAACTCACGGCGCGGTTATGGAAGCAGAGGAGCCGTGCTAAGGTACTTGTCTGATACCTGCCTTCTCATTTTTCCTGCCCTGATCATGACTTTAGGGAATTCGTTTATGTCCATAGCGGCTGTGAAGAATAAAGCTCTAGCCAAGGCGCAACTGCCTGGGTTTATTGGTTTTCCTGTTCTTGAGACAGACTTGCTAAAGGCCACCTGAGGTCCTCACTGAACCTGCTGGAGAACTTGGCTCCGATTTCACAGACATGCATCCGGCTTCTTGAATGTAGGTGGAAGCCAAGCAGGACCTAATGCCTTTGCAGGCTTTATACCAAGATGTATACTTAGCTGGCTACTAAGAAGATGGAGAGAGTAGTCCATGTTGGTGTGGAGATCATCTCAAAACGGACAGGATCCAGTGGCTGAAAGGTGAGGGTATTGAAAACAAAGTGCAGGTTGGTGGTTTTCTTTAGCAGCAAGGCTTATTTGTGTTGGAATGATCCCAAGGGTAAATCATCCCCTGTAGTATTTCAATGAAAATAGATATTTTTTTTTAAGAGACATGCTCTGTTTTGGCCACAAAATATTGGAGACTTCTCATGTGAAGTGTTCTGTCTTTTCCATGCTGAAAATCAATTCAATGATTGCAACATCCCTGAAACCTACCAAACCTGTCGCTGTCCTTTTGATGGCTTTGGTGTTTGCTTGTTTTTATTTGTGGCTGAAGTTGTGGATCAGGCAAGATAGGAGAGTTTCCATGATTCATTTGTGTGACCCAAGCTACGAAGTGTGGTACCTATTCCTTGATCCTGAATGGTGCTGAGCCTCTTTAGCACAACTTCCCTATGACTGTGGGCACTGTTAAGCCTCTAAGAGCGAGAGGTGCTTTGGCTTAAGGTCCCCACCTTTGTCCATCAGTACAGCTCAGTGCTTTGCTGCATTGGATTCATTGAGGCTCTGGGCTGTCATCTAGTTTCTCTGACATCTCTGCTATTGGCTTTGATGGTGTGGATACGTCAGCTGCCTTGTCGTCTTACTGACCCATGGTACATTTGGGAATATAATTCCAGGCTTTGTGAGAAGGGAACAGTTGTAAAGCAGCAGCCCCTCACTAATCTGCAGAGGGGAAAGCACATATGACAGGCGGTGGGGATTCCATTTGTCAGGATCCAGAGTTTAAGACAGGCTTAAAGGACTCTTATTAAAAGTGTTTTCCAGTGCATGCGGCTCTTTCTGACAGCACCCAGGTGGTTAAGAAACCAGCACTAAGAATACAAGCTGTTTCTCTTTTCTGCACAACAAATGGTTTAAGTGTCTGGTATTCGATTCAGAAAGGAAACCTGCAGCAGTCATGTCCCCTGAATAAACCAACCAACATTTTGAGCTGCCAACACTTCTGTCTGTTACGTCAAGGCGTCGCAAAGTTTAAAGGGTAGAGAAGTAATATATGTTGGGGGTTTTTTTTCAGTAATCCCAGGGTAAATATTAGGTAGACAGTATTTCTGCTTTGCGCATTAAAAAACCCGACTGAATTTGAAAAGCCTGCAAGTGCACTTTGGGGATTTTGGAAAGTGTCGTTTGGCCATGAGCTAAGACCAGAAGCTGCCATTTTGCAGATGGGGGCAGGAGGGAAAGGCGTTTGGCCTCATTCATAACTTCACAGCTACTGCAAATATCAGCTGATGAATATTTATGTTATGACTGGCAGAGGCCCGAAAGGCAAAGGGGAGGAGGAGCAGAGGGGGAAGCTTAAGTTAGGAAAATGGTTGTCTGAACTCTGTGGGATTTCTTTACCAACACTTTCCATGCTTGAACAGTAGCTGCTGAATGAAATCATTATGTACTGAGCCCCTGTGCAGGAAAACAAGGTTTGTCAAGGCTCTGTTCGTTAGCACCTCGTACTTTGTTTGAACCTTGGACATTTGCTGGGCCCTGTAAAGGGAAACTTTTTTCTTCAAATCGAACACGCTCTAGAGCTAGCCAGTTTTCTTTTGTTTAGTCACTGCTGCAGTAGCGCTGCTTGTAAGGTAGGGTCTCATCCTAAGGAAAAGAGGGAGCCGGAGGAGAACGTGAAGTGCTACAGGGTACTGAGGAGGTGCTGCTGTAAATTTGGGGTGTCATTATGGAACAGACCTGTAACAGCTGGCTGCACCCAGCCGTGACGGTGTCTGTAGGCTCATCCCCTGTGCCAGGAACACACTTGAAACTGGGTATCTGTTGTGCAGTTGCCCCAATAGCTATTGATAAGCAGAAGAGATGGGGGGGAAATGTGAATGGGATTAGTTGGGCATAAAGCTGGGAAAGATTAAAGGACACTTTGTTGCATTTAACTGCTGCAGGTAATAAATGTTTAGTTAAAAGGAAAGTTACAATGTTTCTTGCAAGACAGTAGTTCCTCGGTAATTCCCCGTGTATCAGCAGTCTCCACTGTTACTGGTTTAGTCAATGTTGCACTTGACTTTTGAGAAAGTGAAAGGTGATTGTCCTTCCTCTATACAACAGAATTTCAAAGTATCGTGTTTATTCACCTTTGTGCTGTCTTGAGCTACTTGTTGAGAGGGGGGAAAAATCCAAATATCTTCCTTTTGCCTTCGCCAGGCTGTAAATTAACAGCAAGGAGCACCTTTCAATAACGTTCATGAACATGACTTCACTGCTGGGATGAGTCAAGGCTGGGAAGGAAATCGGTAACGGCTGGAAGTCAGGCAGGGCCTACGGAAGTGGCAGTCGGCTGCGGTGGCCAAGGCTGAGCCCCCTTCACAGGGTCTGAAAGCAGCAGCCTGGGACTTCACGAAATGCCTCGCAAGGCAAGCAGCCAGAGGTAGATACATGGGAAAAACGGAGATGCTGAGAATCAGCTGGTCACTTCAGAAAATCCTCCCTGAGGCCTCTGCAAAATTTAGCAGGCTCTGCTTTAGAGGAATTAGGGGGGAAAAACCCACATTTTTGCCTGTTGTCCTTCAGAGAAATCCCTAAACGCAGCCCTCCTTTGCTTTTTGTTTCCCTGCGAGGCGGCTTTTCCCAGGCTGCTTAGTCAGAGGCACCTTAATTCCTTTACAAGGAAGAAAGCCTTCAGGAAATGCCTGTGTGCCAGGACCCCGGGGGGGTCGGGGGGGGGGCGGCCTGCAGCCCCACGAACGCCAACCCCCCAGAGCCCTTCTGCCGTTTCCAGCCCTGCGGTCCAGCCCTGCGGGGAGATGCCCGTGCGCCGGCTTTACGGTCACCGGCAGGTGGTGCTGCAATACATGGAGTGTTTATTTCCCTGGGCAGGGAAAGCTGGGGACAGATGCAGCGGGGCTGCCTCTGACCCTCCACAACAAACCGTCCCCCCTCCTCCGGTCAAGCAGCCTTGTGGGGCTGGAAATGTCGGGTGGTGAAGCTCGGTGTCCCGGACATCCCGCTCTTTGTTCTTTCCAAACATAAGAAGCAGTTTCTGATGGGAAATCGTCTTTCTGATTGATCTTTCCCCACGCCGCAGTGAGATGGGGCAGCCATGAGGGTAGTGGTGGGGGGGGAAAAGGTGCGTGCCCCTCCTCAGGGGGTGAGGATGGCAAGGCCGCCATGATCACCCAGCGCTTTGCCCAGCTCGACCTTCCTCACAGTGGGGAGTACGCCCAGCAGTGCAAGTCTTGGTTTTGGCGGGAGCTCCTCAGAAAGGGTGGCCATGGCTTGCTGCCTCCCTGGCGCTTTCGTTGATGCCAGCTTTATGCCCACAGCTTGGAATGGAGGTGCTTGAGGCATAAAGAAAAGCCTGCTCTTCCTCAAGAAATCTTAAAATACCCCAAACAACCCAAAGAACAACGGTAAATTTCTACCCAGAGCTGAGGCTCTGCTGCAAGCCTGGCCCCGGAACCTTCTGGTGCGTCCCCTCTCAGGGCAGCAGAGGCCTCAGAGCTGCTGCCTCTACCACCTGCCTGCAGCCTGCCAGGTGAAAATTCTGAGGAAAAGCCCCCCCAGAAGGGCAGCAGGGCAACAAGGAGAGTTTGGAGTGAGGCACAGAAACACATGCAACGCACCATGAGCAAGCGGAGCGTGTATGCCTGCATGGAGGGCTCTGTAAAACATGGCGGTGGAAACCTGGACAGACGCGAAGCGTTTTTCTCTCCCCTGTGGCAAAAAAGGAAAGTCTTCAAAATGTTTGTGGTTTATTTGTGAGATTGTGCCTGCCTGCCTGCCAGCCAGCCAGCACCTGGTGCCCTCTAAACTGAGGACGTGCCATGAGGAGAAGGGGCCGAGGAGCTGCTACACACCGCACAGCCGCAGTGAGGACAGAAAGAAATATGCAAGAGGAGGGACCCAACAATGCTGCACAGCTGTTTTTGTTATACTGCTGAGCTGTAAAGTTGAAAAATGATTTGAAAAGCAAGGGATGTACTGGCGTGTCCCACTTATGGGAGCTTGGGGCATTCTGTGTAAATTGAACTCCCCCCCCCTCCCCGCCCCCTCATTTTTTGGATGGCTTAATATCACAGAGGTGGAAGGGAAGTGCAACAACATGCTTGAAGTGCGGAGTCTCTTCCCTGATCCCTCTGGCACCGGACTGCACCAGAGTGAGCTGAGGACAGAGGCGAAGCCCGGCTGCTCCTTCTCTTTTCATTGCTGCAATCCAAATTGTGGAGGTTATTCCACTGCTGAGATTGCACGTGAGAAGGCCCTCAGGTTTTTTATTTAAAAAAAAACCAAACAAAAACAAAAAAACTTGTGCATGGTTTACTGGACAGCAGGGGAGAAAAAGGAGATGGAGCAATTTACACCAGGGGAACAGCTGGCCCATTGGCTGTACCCAACTGTTTGCATGCTGATGCTCTGCAGACTTGGGGTCACAGTCCCTGGAAGTGAGACCACCTGCATCCTTTTCACAAGTAAATATCACTATGCAACTTTTCTTCTTTCTGTAGGATTCTTTGATGGCTGTGAGTCAGGAGTGTGTGTGTAGCTTACTGGGCTTTTTTGGTCTGCTTGGTCACCAGTTTGGAAGGTGACCCATTTGTTTCCAACCAAAAGCACCTAGGAAAACCTGCCCCCTAAGAGGAGTTATTCATCTGAGCAAGGGAAAAGGGATGGAAAGACAATAAATCTGTCTTGTGACTAATACAATATGTGACTCAAAACATTAAGCAAGAGTGCTGACGTGATAGCCTCTTCCCCACAACTTGAATTCAGTATGAGAGGCATCAGGTTGAAATGCAAAGTAGTTCCCCTGAACCCAGGTTGCTCTGGCTTTGCATCCAAAGCAGCTGGAGTCAGAAGTTAGTCTGTGACCTAGAGAAAATGGAGCTGTTTAGCAGGCTTGTTCCTGTTGCAAACACAAAATGTAGAGGTCTCTGCTGTAGGCTTTGTGCTTTGATTTAGCAGATAGAAGGTGGATTTCTTGCAAGAAAGCACAAGTGTGCTGTGGAGGTGAAGCAGTCTTACGGTGTCGGGGTGTGCAACCCTAGTGCAGGCTTCTGCTGTGGCTTGGGGAAAATCTGGGAAGTAACCTCATCTTTTCCTCCTCACCAGACTCTCCTCTGTCATTCTTGGATCTGTTATACAATGCAGGTTTGGATTTTACCTGGGTGTGGGAACGGTTGCTGGTGTTCCTTTTGCTGTGTAAGATGACTGAGAGGTGTTTTTTCTGCCCCTTTGTGATGTGCTTGTCAATGTGTCTTCTCAAAGAGATTTGAGGAGCTTTGACAAGACTCTGAAGGGACAAATCTTTGTAGGGGTCCTCATGTGCAGGCTCTAGAGAAGCTGAGCTCTGTGCAGAGACCAAAGAATTTGTTTAACCTGGCATTTTTACATTGCAGAATGTGGCTTTAGGCTGAGTCTAAGTGACAATGAAAATAATTATTCTATGAAAGTTGGGGGTAATGGGAAATTTGGTAACTCTAGAAGATTGAAGTTTATTTTGACAAAAACTAAAAAGGGAATTGGACTCCTTACTTTTGTGTTGAAATTTAAAAAAAAAAAAAGAAAAATGAAAGAAAAAGAAAGGAACAAACCAAACAAAAAGTCACTGTGACTTTTTATATTTTGATGTGTTTTCCTCTGGGAAATATCACTCCAGAGAATTCTTACGCTACTAGGGGAGTCTTATCCTCCTGTGCTGCACATGAGTGGAGTCTTGATCAAGCTGACTTCTTCTGTCAGGTAACTATACCATTAGTGTTTGGAGAGCAATTGCCTGCTGTGGTTTGTTGGATACTTCTTGAGTAAAGCGATGCTGTAGTCATGCAGAGGGAGAGGGTCGTTTCTGCCTCAGTATAGTGCTATTTATTGCAAAAGGATACGCACCGAGGAAAGAAAACGCACTGTTGCTGTCATTAAGTCCATATTCTTCTTCAGGAGTGATTTCCCCTGTTCCAGTCTGGACTGGGGCATCTCACTGGAGCATTATTAACAATTTTATTTGCAGTATGTACCAAGGTGATCTTGCCCTTGAAACTGTCTGCATGCACTTGCTTTGTCTCCCTTGTGCGCAGCGATGCGCTAATCTGGGATGATGTGCCTGATACTTCATACATAAAAAGCGTAGCTGTTGCAAATGCTTCCTGCAAAGCATAAGGCTTTTCAGAATTAAAAGTTTAAAAGAGGTGAGCAATCTGGACTTAAAAAGAACAGGAATTACAGAAACGTCCCTCCTTGTCGTCACGCTCTGCCCTAGCTTAGCTCTTCCTCCCTCCAAACCGTGCATCCATGGGTTTGGTCTCTGAGGTTGAGCACAGAGTTGTTTAACTTCTTGAGGTGGCAGATACGGAAGGAAGCAAAGGTTTAGGTAAACAAACATGTATTTTTGTTGTGGAAACCACATGCTGCCATGTAGCAGCACGTTGCAAAGTGCTTTCGAAGGGTTTTGGCTGGATCATCCTGACTGTGGGAGAGCTGTCAGGAGGATGAGCTCCTCAGCGTAGTGGTTAAATGGATTGCGGTCTGACTGGGGACAAGCCATCTGTGAGCTGGTGTCCCATAGAAAAGAGCGTGCTTCCTCCCGCCCCCAAAATGTTTTGTGACTGTCTTCATGCTTACTTCAGAGCCAGTCACAGGATGTAGCACATTTGTGTGACTCTTGTTGCGTTGTACTGCCCTAGACGTTGTTTTTTTAATGAAGAATCATTTCCCAAAATACGCTGTGCTGTGTTTTGCAATAGGGTGGCAAATACTGCTTTGTTTGTCAACTATGGGATGTACTGCGGATGGCAAATGATTCATTGCCTAATAGGCCAGAATTTCATTGGTAAGAAATGTCTTCAGTCTGCTGTTAAGAAACCTGTATTTTTTTGTACAGAGGTCTTGTGAGAATAGTAAGAGTTTGGATGAAGTTTCACCACGGTTTTACTAAGGTAAGTGGGAGATTGGGCATCTAAAACCTCAGTATATTTCCCCATAATTTTCTGCAGTTGCTTTAAAAGAAAAAAAGAAGAAAAAAAAAGTAGCTGTGATTTTATTTCTTATTTGAAGGAAACTTAATTTTATACCTTGCTATGGGATGTGACATGGATTGTTGTTATCCCTGAAACTGGACAAAAGCAAAGCAGATGGATCTGTTTTTGGAAAGGATTTCAATTTTCTCCTGGAAGTCCGTGAACTTTAGGAGATCACAATATACCTCCCATCGAGGAAAGTGTTGTGTGGTTTGAGGTTCCACCATAGATTTTTTGCTACAGCTCTACTCAGGGTAGATTCATGCTTGAATGGAAGCTCAGCAACGCAAAAGCCAGGTGTTTAGGAAGTGGCATTGGTGACTCAGTAGGTGGTACGCTTCCTTCTCCGTCAACATTAAAACAAGCGCCCTTGTGTGGTAACAGGGATGGGTTATTTCTTGGCTGACATGAAAAAAAGCCAAAGTCACTACTAAGACTCTGGTACTTGTACAGGAAGGTCTTCTGTTCTCTGTAGTGAATGAGCAGTAAGCCTTGGGATCACCTCAACTGAAAAAAAAATCTGACACCCTTTAAAAACAAAAGTTGTAAGTTTTGTATTACAGTAGAAGCAAGAAGCCTTAGCTTACTTCAGGGTCCCATCATGCCTTATAAAACTAAGGCTGGGGAAATGGGGAATTCTCCCTGCTTGTGTTCAGACAGAAAGACGATTGAGCAAGCACAGTTACCTGAAAGGGCACCGGTGAACTCGGAGCCAGGATCTCAGTGAGGTGCATCAGCAGAGCTTTGCCATTCCTGTCTCTGAGATGGTACGTGAACAGTCCAGCCCGTCCAATTATCCATCACTTAGGTGTTTGAACTTGCAGTTGCTATTTGGTACTGGTTTGGGGACAGATTCACCTGCCAGAAGGATAAGGGAAGGGTAGATGGTGCTCCAGCTGTTCAGTTGTTACATGGCTGGGGTTTGTGTGTCTGGGAAGGGCAAACTGGATTTAATTGTACCTCTAAGCAGTGCCTTTGGGCTCCAAAGGACCAGTTTTTCTGGGGGTGCCATTTAAAGTCCCCAGTGCTCAGACCCTGGAGAGAGGCACAGGAGGGGTACCTTCAGCTCTGAGAGGTCTCTGTGCAGCAAGCCTGCAGATGCAGGAATCAAACTATATCCCACAGCTTGAAAACTTCTGTGAAACCTGCTGGGGGTCACAGATGACCAAAGTACTCATGACACTTAGAAAAAGTCAAAATCACATCTTGCAGCAGTAAAATGTTCTTTTTTGAGATGGTTCTTTCAAAGGATATTTTCTTAGTGTGAAAAAGGAAACCCTGTGTTTTTTATTCTCCTTCCCTCCCTAAGCCAGGTCCTTTCTGTGCCCAGAATTTGATCAGGTGTGAGCAAAAGCCTTCTTGGGATAGACTGAGATGTTTGAAGACAATGTTTAGGTGGGGTTTGCCACCTGGCCCAAGTGTAGCTGAGATGGCATATCTATTGCAGATGGTACAGTTTGAGGGATTCTTTTCCTAATTCTGTTTTAAGGGACAGAGGCAAAAATCTGAGATATTTTATTTGTAAAATGGGGAGAATAGTGCTTCTGAAGCACTCAGACACGGAAAAATCCAGAGATAGCTCACTGCTCTGTGTGTGTTTCCACAGACAGTAAGATCCAGCATCGTTTCTCTAGCTACAACTGGACCTAGAACATGGAATTTAACACCAAAATCTCAAGTTCTGACAAAATCAAAAACTTCTGAGCTGGCTTCACATTGAAAACATAGTTTATTGTAGCCCCAGAAACAAAAAAATAACCCACCACAATAGCATAACCCCTCTCTGATTCTCCAGCACACTTTTACAATGAATAGCACCTTCTCCATCCTCAGAGTTACAACTTCAGTAGGCTGTTAGTCTTGTTAGAAAGATCACAGTCTACCACCTTGGTGTAAGTGCCCGAGCTGCCTGTCAAGATTACGGTAGGTATCTGTTGCTTCTTCCTGTGGAATTGGCATCTACATTGTAGTTTTTACTACATTAAATCAATACATGGGATTATGCAGCATTCCATTTAGCAGTTTCAGGGAAAGGTATGTGTCTTTCTGAATGCTTTCATGGCCTTCCTGGTGTTACAGCAGAAATCTAGATACCCTAAATGTTTGTGCAACCAAAGGGAGTTAGATCCTTAACCTCTGTAGGGGCCTTTGAAAACCCTATCTAGTGCTTATCTGTGTTTAAACAATTTTAAAAGCTGATCCTTAACCTCTGTCTGCCTCATTTGCATTGTTCTGTAGTAACATAAAGAAATGCATGGGCTACTGCTGTTCTGCTCCTTCTTAGAGTGTTAGCCATCTTCTTGACTTCCATGAAATTGCCCACGGAGTAATATTTGCTGCTTAATGGAAATAAACCTGGTACCTTTCCCCTGTATTTTGTAAACAAAATGTGGTAGTCCTGCAGCCTGAAAATATTTATAAATTCATTAAATATTTTTTCCTACTTTCAGGCAGCCAGATAAGCAATAATATCAGTGAAACACTGTAAGCCTGCTTTTAAGGAAAAGGAGCAGTGAATTACTTACCTTGGGGTAGTAAAAGGTGATACTCTGATTTACTGCAAGGTGAAAACCTGTGTCATGGTGCACACAGAAGCAAGGCTCATTGGAGAGGCAGACCAGGAAAGTGGGGCATGAAAGAAGGTAATACAAATTGGGAAATGCTCTTTGTGATGATGCTTTTGTCAGTCATTGGTTTGTAGCTGGAAGCAGCTCTTTTGTAAGCAAGAAGTAGTCAGTGGCACCTGCTACTAAACTCTAACATTCAGGATAGGTAGGAGTAAAGGAGCTTGTGTGTTTTTACTGGTAAGGGCAGTTGCTGGAATAATGTTTCCACTATAATGTAACTGTTTGTACTGCCTATATTTTGAAAAGAGAGGGTAGAAAACCTTGAGTTATATCCTGATTAGTCATGTACAAGGGAACAAATGCTGAGGACCATTTTCACTGAACTATAATGCTTACTCATGGTGGGTGTTGTGTCATGATTTCTGAGCTGGAGCCTCAGCTGGGGATTAGTGCTACAGAGAGACACCCAGGGAATGACTACTGAGGGAAACACTGACCCCAGTTAGTCTTGGGCTTCCAGGCAATTTATACCTGGTGCTGATGTTAGAAACAGTTTACTTTCCTAGGGACCTTTTGTCTTTTTGAACAGCTGAAAATATTTTTTATTGGGTGGATTCTGATGAAAAATTTCAGTTTTCTATGGAAAGCCAAGTCTCTCTTTGGAAGGGACAGTTCTGATGGACATACAGTTTGCTTTAGATGGAAAAAATTCCTACCAGGTCCACACATTCAAAAGAAACTCTTTCTGAATAAGCTTCTCTCATGACAGTGAAGCTATTGCAGTAATTCTTGTGCAGGCAGGACGTCCTGGGATTGGCATATGGCTGTGTTTGTTGGAAGCTGTCCAACTTCAAGTTACTTTTAAGAGAATAAATTTTATTTTGAGGGCAATGATCCTCCCCCTCTACTCTGTTCTCATGAGACCCTACCTGGAGTATTATGTCCAGTTCTGGAGTCCCCAGCATAAGAAGGACATCGACCTGTTGGAACAGATCCAGAGGAGGGCCACAAAGATGGTTAGAGGGCTGGAGCACGTCTCCTCTGAAGACAGGCTGAGAGAGTTGAGGTTGTTTAGCCTGGAGAAGGCTCTGGGGAGATCTTATAGCATCCTTCCAGTACCTGAAGGGGCCTACAAGAAAGCTGGGGAGGGACTTTGTAGAAGGGCATGTAGTGACAGGACAAGGGAGAATAGTTTTACATTGGAAGGGGGCAGATTTAGATTGGCTATTAGGAAGAAATTCTTCACTCTTGAGGGTGGTGAGGCACTGCAACAGGTTGCCTAGGGAGGTGGTGGATGCCCCATCCCTGAAGGTGTTCAAGGCAGGTTGAATGGGGCCTTGAGCAGCCTGGTCTAGTGAGAGGTGTCCCTGCCCATGGCAGGGGGTTTGGAACCTGATGATCTTTAAGGTCCCTTCCAGCCGTCACCATTCTGATTCCCAGCCCTTACTATTCTGATTCTATGATTCTGTTTCCAAGACTGCACTGTGCAGGAGCAGCCACTAAACACCTTGTTTTCAGTAGTAAATTTACTGATAACTATAATAACTCCTGTAAAGCGAGGTTATACATTGGGCTGCATGATCTGTACTGCCTAGGACCTGCAGTTAACAAAGCACTGGTGGGTTTTTGCAAAGAATGAAAGTGATTCATAGCAAAGCCGTAGAAGTTTCTGCATGCTCCACTGGTGATGACTGGAAGGTGGTTTGTGGGCTTTTGCTCTCACTCAAATTTAAATGGTTCCCAAATTTCCAGCGGCATAGTTTTTATATTTGAGCGCTGATAATGATGCAGTTCTTTAAAGTTTCCAGGGGCTTGGTAGTTTCAGTGGCAGCTCAACCTCCTTTCAGCATAGAGAGAGGAAAGTGAACTCCAGTGGATGTGAAAATAACGTGACCATGATACTAGCAAGCAGTCTGTGGCTGGGAAAGTGTTCTCTCAGGTTGGTCTGGCTATCTGGGATAGCGTTGGGAGGACAAATGATGAAAGATGTGAAGATCTTAAAGTCTGGGATCTGGAGGAAGAGAAGTTTGGAAGGAGAAGGGCAGGAAAGAAGCCAGTCCATCAGGGAAGCTTGAGCATCATAATCATGGCTGTTTTCTCCTTATGCTCTTTCCTTGCTGTTGCTCAAAGCAGATGTGTGTTCTTCTCCTGGCCTACTCGTTTCTTCTCCTGAAACTGGTAGGATCAGAGCTAAAGTGCCCTTCCAGACACGGTGCTTACTTGGGATGTGCTGTCTGTACTGGGCTCTAATCCCAGTCCCTGCTGACGACGAAGGGCCTCGTGGCAATCAGTTGTATGACCATCAACAGAGAGAGCAGAGGTCCAAAAATATCTCTGGATTAACCCAAAAGGAAACACCAAGAGTCATGTCCTGGCATGTCATGGACCTGGATTTATTCCAAGATCTGCCAGTGCTGCATGAGCTTAGGGTTGAGGCAACGCTCACCTTACGGTGCACAGTGAGTCCGTCTGGTGGAGGTGAGGAGCACTGGGTGGGGAAGTGGGACAGGGGAAGGGAGCCTGTAGCTGACAGACCCTGTGCAGCTGCAGGTTTTCATATCTTCATCTCAATTATCTATTTATGGCCTTGGTGATTCCCATGACCTTGGGATTTTGCTGTGAAAGGAAAGTTTTAAAAATTACCATCATTTATTTATAATTATAAATAATAATAAAAACAGTGACAGTTTCTGGGCTCAGTAAATTCCTCACAGCAGGATTCCCCCTTGACACCGATCTCTGTTCCAGGCTGCCCTCCGTTCCCTTTCTGCACTAAACTTTCCCTCCTCCAAACAGTAACCCTGTGTTGCTCCCAGTAACTCAGCTACCCCATGGTGTTGGTCCTGCTGTCTCTCCCACTCCAAGAACCCCTGCACTATTGCTGTGTTCTGATAGGGAAGGATTTTAAGCAAGAACAGGTCCAGGACATTCAAATGAATCTATAAATTAGCTTCAGAGATGTGTCACCCAGGTATGCTATTCCTACATGTTTCCAAAAAAATGTATATATTTTCTCAGAGATTTTAAAGCAAAGTTTGTAGGCCGAGTATGGCAAAAAATCAGTGGAATCAGCAAATCCTGACCTTTATGATAGAACAGGATATTAGCTTTAGTAATTGTGGCCCAGGTCAGGTGATCTAGATCTGGGAAGAAAATAAAGTTAATTGCCTCTTAATGTGATCTCATATTTCTTAACATCTGATATCTAAGAATAAATGTCATGTCACAAAACCACAACGTTATGACCAGAAAAAAAAGCATTGAGGTTTTAAAATTTTTTAAAAAAAAAAGGCATTGTTTTCTTTGTTCACTTGGACCAAAATCTTGTGATATTTTTAAAATTTAAAAAGAAATGTTATTGTAAGTGTGTGGTAATATGGATTTAATAACTGCCTGGAAAAGTGCTTTATTATCTAAAAAAAATTAAGGAATCAGATCTCAAATGGCTTGTCCCTGAATTGTTATTAATTTAAAGAAACATACAGTCGGTACCTGTGTTTGAACTATACTGCTCCACACCAAAACTGTTTCTGGCTATTCAGTGGTCCAGGCTTTTAGGCTGAGTTTTCTTATGAGTGTGGAAGTCCAGTAGTAATAATGACTCACTTAAGGCCTTTTACCCTTGCCTCAGGTCCTCCGATTTGTCAGTATGTTTTGGTCTGGGCTTTGTGGGAGTGAAGTTTCTCGTTTTTTATACATATATATATATATATATGTCTGGATTTAGCTAGGGCTAGGCTCTTACATCAGCACTGTGAGAAACCTTACCAGTGAAAGTCTGCCAGTGATCACAGAATCACAGAATCTTAGGGGTTGGAAGGGACCTCAAGAGATCATCAGAGCAGGTTTGCCCAAAAGAGAAAGCGTGGGGAAGACTCTGCTCTCTGAAATGAATGTATCTTGACTTTTAGTAACATAAATATTTATTCTTTAACCTGAAAGCCCTCAGTATGAATTGATACTAACATCCTTTTAAACATCAGGCTGCACAAGAGCTGCCTCTAGATAGGTTTTGGCCTCACGCATGACACCAAGTCACCAGTCATCAGCAGAGCTGTAGCAACCGATCACACGTTTTCTTAGACAAATGCTTACAACTACTATGAATGGGCACTGCATGTACAGCTTCCCTAGTGAGAGCTGGACTTTTTGTCCAATTTTAAAATATTTTTTTTATTTGGTTCATTTTACTCTAGAGACATCTGTTTGCTTTTATTCCAATGGAAATTAAAGAGCTAACCTCGGTCAAAGTTTAAATTTGTTATTAGCGTTACATTATATTTTCAGAAATTTAATCAAGCCTAAGTTCACTGAAGAAAATCAGCTACTCTAAGTAGCCTAGCCTCCTTTTTCTCCAACTTCTTTATTGATGAGTTGGTTTGCTTTTTAACAGGCAGAATTAAAATTCTCCTCCTTATTCACCTGAATCCAAGACAATACTGAAGCTAAGGCCACACGACCTCATACAGCCTTAGAACTGGCCTTGGGAACATACGTTTCTAAGCCATTTCATTTATTGCCCATTAATATTTGTCAGCGATAGAAGCGCACGCTTACGGGTGATGTTCCAATTTTCAGGCCCCTCCTGATGAATGGGGAAGCATTGAATAGGATTGATATAAATTCTCCTGAAATGCTTTGCCATTTTTTAAATTGTCAGCGTGTGGATGTGTCTGGAATTGTCACTGGTGGAAAAAGAAGTTCTTTCTCTGGCTGCACAGAAAGAGTCATTTTGACAGAGGACCCCAAACTAAATTGTTTAAGTATTGTACAGCCAGGGCCTTCCAGAAATACCATTAAACTCCGTGGGCGTATAGATGGGCTGATCATTAAACCAACTTTCATGGAATAATAAATACTGGGTTTTGAAATTAAGGAAGTCGGTCAGTCGATGGAGCCTGTGAATGGAAGAAGGGGAAGTCACTCTGTATAGCTGTGTAAACACAGATCCTGTTGTATATAACTCAAAACAAGACTTTGCAGCTTAACATGCGCGCTTCTGAATTCTTACATCATACATCTTCAGCGTTTCCTCTATAAAAGGGTCAGAAACTTCTGTTAGAGTTGTTTGCTTTGAAATAAGTTATTCAGTACTGCATCCATCTAAGCCAAAGCTTTTCCATCAACACGAGACTGAAAGTTTCCTGTTCTTTGGTTTTCTGTAGTCTACCTTCTCACTCAACATAACCTCTTGACTGCCAGGTCATACACGACTTTTAAGTTCAGGTTTGTGTTTGACTATAATATGAGCTCCTAAACCCCTTAATTTGGTTACTAATTCCATTGGGAAAGATTGAAATATAAGTTTGAAAACAAAATGTTATCTATTAAAAGGCCTGTTTTGCAAGTATGCAAAAAATGTCCGGTTCCATCTAAACCCAGATTTTTTTGTCTTAGGATATAACATTCTGGTGACATCAGAGACACACTTACTATATTATTTTTGGCCCATTCACAATGGTTTTAGCTCTCTGTCTTGTTTCAGCCAAAATTGTGTCAAAAGAGGTCAAAAAGGAGGGTATAGTAGCCACACTAAGAAGGTAATTTTTGCTTAATATGCTGGGTGTGCTCGCTTAAACCCTGGGGCTTAGTATCTGAAGAACATTTGATTAGCTTGGATCAAGTACAAGTGCTTCTATACTGGAAACTAATCCTGATAGATTTCACAGGATGTTTCAAGTTACCAAAGCACAAAATGCTGGCTGACAGCAAGCTAGAGGGAAGGGGGACCCTGCTGGGCTTGCCTCTGGAAGAAACGTCGGATGCAGAACAACTCATTTACTTGAAGGAGGATGAGTGAGAGGGCATTGGGACACTGACTAAGGCTGACAGACCCTTGATGGCTGGGGAGGTGGGAGTTACACTCCATTTCCACTATGCTAATATCAATTTAAAAACATGAATGTCAATCTCTGTAACTCTCTCTGCTCCATATAGCTCTCCAGCAGCTAAATACAAATAGCAGCCTAGCTGTCGTGTACCCACATGCTCTGTGTGGCACTTGCTCTTAGTTATTTAAGATGAGTCCACCCTGCTGGATGGTAGTAAACATTATGGACAGTAAGGCACCAATTCTTCATGCAAAATGAAATGAAATCTTGGCAGAGGCTGTAAGAATCCTTCCTCTGATTCCCACTGAGAGTTCTTTGAGAACGGGAGTGATTGCTTGAGGGGAGATGTTAGAAACGGTGATAGAGAAGGGAGAATCTTTAGGTATATGAGAGAGAAAGAACTGGCTCAAGGGATTATGGTGACATCAGGATTATGGTGACATCACTCAGTGCTTTAACCTTGTATATGAGTTTGACAATGAATGCATGTGTATTTTAATGCCATTTTAAATTGTGATTTACAATATTTTAACAGTTTAGGGGTTTAGTCTTTAGTATGGATTTGTCGTTATTGGGTAAATGCTTCTCTTTTAACAGGAAAAATATCTCACTGACATTTAAATGGTGACATATAGATTATTTTAGTTTCAAATCGCTCCCAAGTCCTAGAGGACAGAATCAAAACTAGACTTGGTGTGATGTAGGCCATTTCATCATGCAGAGGAGTCAGAGCTAAACTCGCAGGCTTTTTCTGCTAGTGAGAATGCCAAGTGTAGCAGCGCAGTGATTCTGATGTTTGTGCAATGCTCTTTTCACCAGGTTTCCTCTAAATATGCTGCAGTGTTCGCAGGTGGTGTCATAAGCCTTGAGGGTCTTCCCAGCTGTCAGTCATTTCAACACCATGTCAGTCATTTCATGAGCTCTGGTGTTACTGGTGCTCTGCTCACCAAATCGACACTTTTAGGTGCCATTTTATTTGTAATAACTCACTGTTAAAAAGAACTTGGCTTAGGGTCTCTGAATGGTGAACCAAATGCTTGTTCAGAGACTTTTCTGCAAAGGTCCTTCTGCTCCTTCTCTTGTTGTGCTAATGCCTCAGCTGAACAGATAGAAGCAGCACAATTTTTTAAAGTTATTTCTGTTGGACCTAGATCTGAAAAGAAGAAAATCAGATCTTTAGTTTGTGAGGTCAGTGAAACTCAGATCTCGTGTGAAAGATTGTGTTCACATTATAGCCTTGTAAAAAAACCTTAACAGCCCCTTCCCCTGAAAACTCTGGTAAGGTTGCTGTTGGTTTTTTGCATCGAAGAAGTCATGTCTAAGACCTTATCTGGAACTCATTCAAGTTGGTTGGAAGTCTTGCGTTGATCTCAGTTGAAGAGTCAGACCATAGAGAAATTAACAACATAAACAATGTCTCCAGGAATATATGCCAAAGAAACTGGAAAAGTGGCCTAAGTTTCTATGTCTTTGACATAGGTCAGGAAGAAAGAAAACAACAAGGACAGTGTTCTTTTCACAGAGAAATGGACAGGAAACACCACGTGTGAAATAAGTCAATTATGTATTTTCATTGCTGTTTATTGGAAAGCAGTGAGAACCTTTTTCCTGACTACTTCACTGTGGGGAAGGAAGGGCTGAATTAAGATTGATTTTTAAGTCCTAGCTTTTCTACAAACCTTTTACATGACCTTGAGCAAGTGATTCTAGCCATTTTCATAGCTTCACTTGTTCTCATCTGCAAAATGAGGATAGGAAGTCTTCGTTTTGTTGGCCCTGGACCTAGGATTTTTCTTACCTTGGAGTAGCCATCACTAAAACCCTAAAAAAAAAAACCTAAAAAGATTGTAGTTTTGTCTAAGTTACTCTGTTTCTGGAGAGGAAAAGAGATGAGCACTTACAGAACCAAGCCATCCCAGACCAAGGGTGAGGTGAGCTGTCATTTGAATCTGCCTGTCTCCTTTGACTGTCCAAGGAAACTTTATGACCAGTTCTTAGTGGCTCATTTTTACACAGGGGGCTGTGAGCTCGGACTCTCTCTGTAAAACATCTGAAGCATCTGGGGTCCCACTCTGTTTGTATTGTCTTTTTTGTACTAAGAACTGGAAGCAATGATATCATGGGAGGGGTAGAATACCCCATGTGGGTAGATATTAAGACTCATCCAACTCCCTGAAACCAGTAAAACAGCATCACTTGTTGTAGGATACTTTCATTAGAAAATGAATTCAAATATTCACCCATAGGATTTGCAGACATTCAGACAAATGAAAGTTAATTAAAAAAACCACTGTTGGAAACAGTCTTGTTCTCAGAACATTTTTGGGGGCCAGTTTTACCCAGCATTATTTTGCAGCTAACTTGCACCTCTCTCTGCATGTACAGCGTGACGTTTCCACTAAGCCCAGACCCACTTCCATTTCTGTGCAGAAATCATGTCAAACACATGGTTTGGCACAAGTCAAACTGAAAGCATGAAGTGGGTAACCAACTGGCATTCATACCTTGTAGGTTTATTCAACTGGAGATGAATAGGCTTGCTGTTTCCAGCAAAAAGGGCTGCTTTTCTGAAGAGAGCACTTGTATAAGAGTTGTAATGAAAGAGAAAACAGGTTTAAACCTTCAGCCTTGCCTGAAGTAATAAGAATTAGACCATAGAGTCACCACCAGCAGCTTTATTGACCAGGGATGTAAGGAGACACGGTGGGCATGGAAAAGTCCAAATAACCTGTGTGTAGTGGCCCAGGATTTCACCCACCTCAAACAGCGTAGCTGTAATAATGAATCAGCTTTTGTTGTCCAGAGAATATTTATGATTGTGAGAGCAGAAATCTTAAAAATAATAATAAAAAAACCACCCCAATCTTCCCCTCAAAATCCAAGCTGGGATTTTCTTCTCCATGTATATATGTATTATTTCTGGCTACCATGGCATTTTTCCTATGAAATTTGGCTTTGTTGACTTGATAGTACCACTTTGGTCAAACCAACTACATTTCCAGACCTGAGCTGCTCAGACTATTACAGAGGTGAACAGAGGGGGTTTTAACAAATAACCTCATTAAGCTGTTAGGCTCTTTGCACAGCAAGAAACCGCTCAACGTGTGGTATCACAGTTCTCTTGGCTCTTGAAACCAAGTGGAATTTGCCCACCTTCTTATGAGGTGCTTTTCTCTTGTCACATGTCCTGTACTGTTTACCACACGTGAGTTACAGCTGGTGATTTTAATTCAAAAACCCAAATGTAATAAATTCAGCAGATTAGTATTTGGCCAGGATTGAGTGCTGAGATTGTTCAATTGACTATTATGGAAAACACATCAGCCAACCTCATCCCTGACCAGAGAGCAGTGGTTCCATCCCCTTACAAACAAAGCCTTTGTTATGCCTTCCATGCACTGAGACTCTGGTCTCTGCTGTGCGTTTGTTTCCAAAGCAAAACAAAGGATTCATAATCCTTGGCAGTTTGAATATTTCAACTTGGATTTTCCTGTTATACAATTTACCTACTAGCTGATTGAATATAAGAGATGACCTCACTGCTGAGGAACAGTATGTTTTCAGATGCCTTCAGCCCTGGTCGCTTCTAGTGCCGCTTGAACCAAGAGTGAACTGTAGAGCAGCACCTGAGGATCAGAAATGCTACTGCTGCTACCCCACTCCGCACTATAGAAGGACTCCAACCTTCTCATTTGGATGTAGTTTTCAATAGATTGCCCCAGTGTGACACTCTGTGGTTAAGGTTTGGGTTATACCATTGTTCCACATTCAAGAAAACAAGAGCTGCTTTTTAAAATTATTAATATATTTATTAGTAGATACATTATGGTCTCTATTATTTAATGGATGTTAAAAGCATGAGCATGCAGCAATGCACTGTTTATATTCACTGTGATGAAACTGTAGAGGGGTTTTACCTGTATTCTGCCTATTGCTTTCTTCCTGGTTATTTATAACATGTCTGGACTTCGATCAGGTTTCATGAAAAAAAAATAGTAACAGTAACAAAGATTTCATTTTTCCTCCAAATGTGCACCAAACTGACACTGGCTTGAAGTGCAGGATGAACATCTTCCTGCACTGCAGACAGTCTGGAAGTCCTGTCATATTGCAGGCAGGGGAGGAGCTGGGAACAGATTTGAGCTTTGTAGTGTAACCCTCACAAAACTTAGTTTTTCAGTGAGTCCTGGGATATCACTTCCTTATTGTTTTGGCCATTCTATTTGCACCAATTTTAAGTGGTTAAGTGTTTTGATT
>VZTU01032270.1:0-18426 GCA_013400835.1 Zapornia atra | reverse complement strand
GGGAGGGTGTGTGTGTTTATTATTCCCAGGAATTGAACGAGAGCCAAAGGAGACTAGTAGAGGAAAATAGGAGAATAATACGTAAAAGGCTGTAAGGTACTCAGCTGCTTTTCTTTTTCTTCCTTTTTGTTGTTGTGGTTGTGGTGGGTTTTCTCCTTCCATTTATCAGTGTAAACTGTATGAGCTGTTAACCATTGGTCATGATGGGGTCTTCAAAAGAGCAACTGTTCATTTAGAAAAATGGACAGACTACCCAAGTAAGGACTGCGTCAGTCTTGGGCCTGAAAGTTGAGCAATGAATGACTGTTACTTTTTGGATGAATATTTGTAGGATTAACATATAAAATTGAAAGTTGAACAAGAGAGAGGAAGTGAAAATGGAAAGAATGACGCTCCTGTACAGGCTTCCCTGCCAACCATTTGGTTTCTCTGAGAGTGCATTTTTTGACATTTAGTAACAATTATTTGGTTTATTTTAGTATTTGACCAGGGCTGGGGATTTGTTATGCATTACACCCTGCACATGTAGGGAACAGCTCTGTTCATAGGACTTGCAAAGTGTAGGAACAGAAATGAAGACACACAAAGGTGCTATTTGTTTCCAAGGGGTGATGGAAAAGGTCACACAGCAGGTCACTGGCATAGCCAAGAGTAAAGCCCAAGTGTGCTGATTCCTGGTCTTGTGTCCTGCTTACTAAACTTTGCCTCTTTTAGCTGGAAAATGGCAGCCAAAACGCTGAATAGTCTGGAGTGGGAACAGGGGTGGGAAAGATGCAGGGGAAAAAAAGCACGTTGGGTATTTTATGAAGCTGCCACAATCATGATTTGTCACTAGCAGTGACAAAACTGCCTGTGCAGTTTTTGATGTCAGCTCTTCACCCAAATTTTTTAGTGGGACGTGACCTGTTAAGCTCTCTCTCTTTCAGCTTTTCTCCCTGCATAGGGACTGTACAGCCTGATACTTCATTTGATTGCTGTACAGCTTTCCAGTGACGAATAGTGTGCGCACCCAGTAGCGCTATGTGAAAGCAGCCGTCGGTAAGAGGGGAAGGGGTTTAACAGTGAAGCCTGGCAGGAAGAGTTGGGCAAATGCTCTGTCCATTATTCTGAAGCCTTTACACACTGGCGTGGGTCACGTACAGCGGTTGCCTTTTCTGAGGGTGAACAATACTGTGGTGTCTGTAGCACTTCTTGTGTTCATTGTAATGGATAAAGCAACTATACGTATGGTAATAAAGCTGAGCACTGGCCAGCTCCAGGGACATATCTGATAAGTACTGTGTGAGTAAAAATTAACATGCTCAGAGTCATTCTCCTGAACAGTGAGGTAACTGCTGAGGCCTGGATGTGGTTACATCATTTATTTCTATGTCGATGCATCAGTGCTTAATGCAGATCAATTTCCTCTGAAGGAGAGAGGAATGATCAGATTTCCTCTTTACTGATGGTCAAACTGGAGCCATAGAAAGACTTCATGATTTCTTCGCACAGCCAGCCAAGATGAAACAAGGGATTCCCAATTCCCAGTTTGTTGTTCAAGTGAGTGGTGGAGTCTGTTTCCATTCCCAAGCACAAATGTCTCTCCTGAACCCATTAAGAACACTCCTTCCTATTCTATATTCCCAACTAGAACAAACTGTACTGATCTGACCCCAGTTGTGAAGCTATAAATTTCATTTACAAGGTCATTTATATGGGAGGAGAAGTAGTGTCAAAATACAAGAATCTGTGCACAGAGAAAACAGAAGAGGCATAGATAACATAACCCCTATAAAATGTCTCCACATGTGATTTGTGTGGAAACAGTTGCTCTGAGATCAGAAGGAAATCTGTTGCTTTTGGCAAAACTGGTAGTTCTACAGCTCGGTAGTTCTTGGGGCCTCTGTGTGATATTTTCTGAGCTAGGAACTTATCTTAAAGACTTCCTGTTTCGTAGCTATCGGTCCTGTCAAGATGTGTGATTCAGTTCTGTTGTTCCAATGATATCAAGATTTACAATGAAGTGCTAAAAGATTAAAAGATAGTGTGACAGCAAGCGTAAGGATGAACATAGCCTGGAATGGAAAGTAGAAGAGTAGAGAAGAAAATTTCAGGCTGGATGTTGTTTTAGCAGTGGTTTAGGGACTCTATGGTTTCTATAACTGTCAGTCCAGCAATCCTGTCCTCACTCTAACACTTGTTAACACCAAAACCCTTTTTCTTCCTCTGTCAGCTAGCTGTTGTAATGCAACAGGAGGAGATGGAAATTGCCAACTTAAATTTATCCACTTTGAAAAATTTTAAAGATGCAATTAGAGATGTAACTAGAGGCTATGACATCCAAAGCTCTTCTGTGCTCGGTGCTGACACACTTACGTATGCACGCAGAGGCAAGCATTCATTGGTATCTACGTGATGCTGATCAAAATAGGGGAAAACTATCTCTGGTTTAAGGTGTGGACCCACAGGGCTCATTTTGAAGCTAATGAAGACAATTACAGCTTCATTCCTGAGGAACTGTGGAGAAAGCACTGAAAAAAGAAACTGTTATTTGGCAAAGGGATCTGATCATGCAGAGGTCTTCCTGCCAAAGGCAGTAAAGGCTCTGGCCATCAGTGGGAAGCACTACAGAGTCTTTCTCTTTTGTATTACTTTCCCAGGTTTTCATACTGACAGTGTCCTATCTCAGGACATTCCAACCCTGCCAAACCCTGGTCTACTTCATGCTAAACAACAACAAAAAGTCGTTCAATCAGTTGATCTTAAATTCACAAATCGATGCACTTGGGGAAAAGGTTATGTCAAAACAGAGTTCTTGACTCCCAAAGACAGGCCAGACAGAAGCCCCTCTTTATAGATGCTGTACATGCTCTCAATTTTTGTCAGTTTTGTGTATCAGGGTACTACCAGTGCTACCAAACTCTGGAACTGTGAAATAGAAATACCAAGTAAATGGCATTAAAAGGCATCTCTAAACCAGCTATTTTAGAAGCAGTGCTTGAGGTGTTGGACAGCACTACAGCTTTTTATCCTGAGTAATGTAGCCTGCATCCCAAGGAAATGAATCGAGGGATGAATGGAGTTCTCCTCTGAGGTTTAGTCACACTCTAAAGAAAGGAATAGCAGGTTATGGAGAGGGTGGGCAATTCCCATTGATCTGCAAAGCAAACCAGGAGGGAGATGTCACACTTGTTAGAACTAATAGAAATGTTTAGAGTTAAGTCTTAACAGAACGTTCAAAGCGAAAAACCTCGTTCCATACAACACCATGCTCTGTAATTAACTTGTGATGCAGCACGACTCAGGTAATGCTCAGTGTGTGAGCAACTATTTTCCCCAAATCCACAAACAATGACTAGTTATCAAAATTCATGATTTACTGTTCCTTGTGAAGCTACAGCTTCCAGTCTGCCTGGAAGAAGCTTTGGTGAGAGAGGCAAGATCCGAAGTTAAAGACTTCTAATGCTTCTGAGTGACAACAGCTATACTGACTTACCTGTCTGTTGAAAGAAAAACCCAGAACTGCTGCTTTTCTAGGCTTCTTTTTCTTAGCTAGGACATATGAGGAGGGATACCTTGTTTCTGATGAAATTCATGGGAATTTTGCTTTTGTCTTCCAAGAGGCCAAGATTTTACCCAGGCCTCAATAGCAGGCAAGTCTAAACAAGAAGATAAAGTGTCTCTTGTCCAACTGTGCAGGCAAACACTGGGCTAAGCTGGGTAATCTGGGCATGCTTCAGTATTTTTTCTACTGGAAAGATGAGGGAGCTTCAAGCTGTTTTGGAAAGTGAAGTTCTGTCTTAAATGTCAGAAATAAAAAAAATTTTAAAGTGTGAACAGATGAATGAATAGAATAAAATGATGGACTAACTCATAAACTTACAGTTACTCACCTGGTCTCCTCCACAGTATGAAGTCAGCTTCTTCCTTTCAGTAGCAGGTTTTGTTGTCACATGTAGTTAATAGTCTAATTAAATAAACATGGATTTGACATTAAATTTACGCTGGCCTCTCTCTCCCATTGATGGAATAAGTGAACAGATACCTATCTGACCTGGCCCTATGACACATGGGACCAATCAGTCAAAGGGTTTGCTTTATGGAACAGTTGTTTAGATAGCAATTCACAAGATTTACAGAGGAGATAAATTAGACTGCACTCCAAGCCACACCATCTCCTTTGCTTGTCTTAAGGTCGAAAGGGGAAAAAAAAACATTTACTAACGGATAGGGGACTAAATGGGAGCTGAGCTCTCACTCCCACTCTGCCACAGCAGTACTTGTATGTATAGATGGTTTAGGCTGCTTTTACGTGTATGAGAACTGGAGACTACTGCCTGCACTGCTTAATTTGATGCAAGCATAGGCACTTGGAAAGGTGTTGATTTAATAACGCTTGAACTCTGTAGAGGTTCTTCAAGGGATGATGAAGCAGCTTTGGAAAGAAACCAGTTTGTTTCTGTTGGTTTTGGGAGAAGAGAGCTTCAGTGGCAGCAAACACTCTGTAGTAGACTGGATTTTTTGTATTGTGTTTTAAAAAAAAGGGAAAAATAATCTCTGTTTTGAACTGTTATTAATTGTCACTGTGCAATTGAAAGGTCAAACCTGATGTTCTTGCTCAAGCAAAACTCTTCTCAAAGCCAATGGAGTTTTGCCTGAGAAAATACTGGATAGAAGCATGCACAAATGTCAGCATTGGGACTGGATTTGAAGTCTATTCAGGCACTAGTTAAGAGAGTTCCAGAAAAAGCTCTAAGTGTAGAAAGAATGCTATCTTTAAAGGGTACTTCTACTTAAGAAATATGGGGTGATATCCTCAATTTAAAAGCTCTTAGGAAGGAGAAGCAAGTGTCTATAATTCACGGCTCTGTTCCCTTGGTCCTAAGGGTGCCAGTTATCAAAGTGTTATTAAATAAGTCCAACGTCAGTCTAAATGCTGCTCCAAAAAGTGCCAGCTGGCTGTCCACACCCTGACCCCATCCACCACTCCAGAGCAGGTGGTATGAAGCTGACTTTCAATCCAGGCCTCTTTACATCTTCACAGATGCCTTTGGATCTGTTTTTCCTGAATCTGTGTGAAGCAGCAAGAGTATTTGCAGTGTAATTACCAACATACAATGCAGCGACCAGAAAGGTGCTGGAAGAAGCAGGATTCCATTTGTTTAGCAGCAGTGTATGCAGCTCTGCTGCTTGTCTCTTTTCATTCTGAACTTATGGTCTCACACCAAAGCATGTGCCACCTCCTGTGTAATCTCTTCTCCTATGATACTTACCCTGTCACGTTCACAAGAAGACCATTTTATGTGTGTGTCTACTAAAACACTGGCTGAAACACTTCTTATTTCTCAGTGAAGTTCCTAATTTGACCTTTGCAGATCTAGTCTAAGTAACTGATCTTGGGACAGAAAAAGTAATGACTAATTTTTCTAAACAACTTACACAATGCAGAGTACTAAATTAAATAACAACATGTTAACAACAAGCTTCTCTTCTGTTGGTTGGGAGGGAAATGGTGAAGGAGTTCACAAGTCCCTTCAAATAAATCTGAGAATATCTCAAGCTACTCACAAACAAATGAAAATAGATGGGAGATTTTCCAAGGAATTTATTTTACTGCTCAACTTTGTTCCTGTCCTAAAGGTTGGGAAAATGAAGAGTCACTTCTTGCTTTGGCAAATTTAAATTCTAAACAGGATGGGATACAGAGGATTGAGGAGATCGTGGGTAGTAAGACCAAACGCTTGCACCTCTCTTGTCATTCTGATATCTATGAACAAGACCTTCATGCTAACTGTTCACATTGGCATCTCATCTGCTGTGGTCGTGTTGTACAGCATGATGGGTGGAAGAGAAGGTATATGGTAGAGGGGTTCTTGACTCAAAATAATATAGTAGTGATAATATTAAGTAGTAATAGTAGTAGTGATAGTATTAGTAGTAGTGATAATATTAATAGTAGTAGTGATAATATTAAAGGCAGGAAAGACTAAGGTAGATATCAGCTATCCTTGTGGCAAAGCATGACATGGACTCCGTATACAGACTACTTCCATACACTGACTAGAGGCCAAAGATAAACTCAAGTAAATAAATAGCATTCCTTTGCATCAAAAGATGAAAAAGGTTCAGGCTCTTCACTTTGAGAAGTGCCTTGTTCACAGTGTACAATTTTCTAACGGTCACAAGACTGTAATTATGGAGTTTACTCTGACAGATGAAGGTGTATCAAGAGTCAACAAATAGAAGAAAGAGGATCCATTCGAAGTAGGAGTATGGCTGCATTTTTAACAATGATGTTATTTAACAAGTCTGGAAAAAATTATCCAGGAACACGGTGCATCTCCATCACTGGAAGCCTTTAAATCAAGAATGGATGTCTTTCTGATGACCATGCTTGTTGCTGTAAGCAGGAGTTATAGGCTTTGAAATTCCATGGTTTGTGTCGTCCAGGAAGCCAGAGTAGATGATTGTGTTTGGTCTCTAGTGGCTTTCCAGTCCCCACAAAGCATTCAGCTGGATTGCTACTTGCAGCATGTGTGGAAGAGGAAAAGTAACATTTCTCATATCTGGACAATAGATGACAAGTGGTTTCCACTGTGGTTACAGATCAGGTTTCCTTTAATTTTCCAGGCAGTGCACTAATTTTTAAGGGAATAGGGAAACTGCCAAAAGACCTTTTAGTTATTTTAAATTTCATTATAGCAGCCTTTCCACTCCTCCCACTTGATCTCCCCTCCAAATGCAGTGTAAACAATGCATAGAAGTGGCGTACTGGTCCAACTGTGGAAACACTGGCCCTGAACAACTGTGCTTGCATTTGGGATCCTTTAAATGATATTAATAAAAAGTTGACTGAATTTCTCTGGGTACTCCTGAAACGAGTTTTGAAAGAAAACAGCTTTCAGCAATTTGAAAAAAAAAAAAATTATTATATATTTCTTTTGCAATTGGCATATATTGACTGAGGCTGGCCATAATATTTATGAATAACCATAGAAACATGATGAACAGGATCTACACAGTTACTTCCAAACTTCATTGCCAGAATCAGTATATTCATATAACACTCCTGATCTGATATACCAGGTAATGGCAAATATTACGTACCCGAAAGAGAAGTAACAAACAGAGGCATTGCTTAGTGGTGGAGTTCTGCAAATAGACCAGCATTATGTGCACACTTTGAGCAGACCATAGCCAATTAATTAAACCACAGAATATCTGCAAATATTTACTTGATGGCTGTGGTTTGCAAAAGCTATAACAGTACATAAAATAGATTTGCTTTACATTTCAACAGACTTGTTGGCAAGAGTAAATGATAGGGAAGGAAAAAAAAAAAAAGAGGAAAAAAACCTAAAATCAAAACAAATAGATTATGTTTCCAAAATTCTACCAACTATGTGATCCACTGAAATTATCATACTGTTAACTGCTTGTAAATCTGCCTAGACTGGAGTTGTGAAATTATTTTTGTATGACAGCAGGAACCTTTCTAATGCTACCATTGTGGCACTGTGTCAGCTGCCTAAGAGGCAGCAAGACTGGCATGAGAGTTGGCTGGGCAACCTGAGAACAAGGCAGTTTAGCAATACACATTTTTCTTTCCAAATAGAGGAAGAAGTATACTGATGTAATTGTATTTATAGCCTGTGAACTTCTGAAATCCTAGGGAGAGTACATCTGAGGACAGTGCCATGGCTTTGCATAGCCCAATGAGCTATGTAATTTTTGAAGAGCATCAGGGACTTTTTCTCAGCTCCTTTAGAGTGTGTTAGTGCTCTGCTGTCCTTAGTAGAAGTGGTACCTTCCTAGCACATCAGTTTTGCATCTGTTATTGCCAACTTCAGCATGTTCCCCCAGTCATACTTTATGCTTCGATAAATTCTAAACTTGGTTGAAAATGAGAGAGCTTCAAATAAATGTTTTCCATTTGTTTTTATTTCCTGTCTGATTTGAGAGTTGGGTGTTGGTAGGGAATAAATTTTTGTGGTCTCCAAACACCTGTAGGACCTTTTGCATAGCCCAGGCATCAGGCTGGGGCAAAGTGGCAGCAAGGTGGCTCTTTGGAAGAAGAAGAAGGCGGCAGAAGAAGGTGCTGTTGTGGAGGGTCTTCTGGAGGTTAGGAGAGCTCTACTACTCTCAATGATCTTTTGTGGTTTCAGTTCTCATTTGTGCCATAAATTGTATGAACTACTCTACTGCTTCCAGTGGGCTGTACAGACTGATACTGGGTACCTGGTAGGATTTTAGGGTTTCTTTCATGGCATTGAGGAAAAATGGTACAGTGCAGAAGTTCAGCTGGGCATTTCTGTTGACATCCTAGGCTGTGGAAGGGTTAACAGTGTTGACACAAGCTGTCGTCTTCCAGTTTCAGATTGAAAGAGACAGGACTTTACATCCCTCAGACATATTGTTTCAAGCTATCTATGGAGTAGGTAAGAGTGCATCAGCTTACATCTTTATGGTTTTACTTGCAATTACAGCAAAGGAAGATTGAATCTTTGAGTGTGGCTTTCAGTGGGAGCAGAAATGCAGAGGCACTTTTGGAAATCTTGCCTGCAGTTTATTTTTAAAAATGAAAATTTAGATTTTTAACCTCAGTTCTGAGAAAAATGTCAAAGGTGGAAAAAAGTATTAGTCCCTGCATGTGCCCAGAAATAATGATGACAGTTCTACCTGATTAACTCTGAAGAAAACCAGCATAGCTTTATGCAAATGAAATTACTCAGAAGTATATGAAGGCCTGAAAAACTAAACCAAGAGAGGTGAAAACTGGCTTTTGAACATCAAACTAAAACAAACTTGGTACTTAACTTTGCAAATCATAACAATTTCATTTCTCCAAGCTTCTCAAACAAATTGAGCTTTGTCTTCAAGGCCAATGGAAATACATTGCAGAGTGCTGTTGCAAAGTAAAATGGCTTCAGCGACTTTATGGAAAGCAGAAAGGTTCCCAAGTTTCTGTTCCCAATCCATGTTAAGTCTCATGCTCAGTTTCATTTTCAGAGTGCCCTAAGAGAAAATGTAATTTAGACTAGAGCTGCATTCACAAGTTAATGGCACTGACTGCAATTCTTCAAAATGATGGATACTGGAATTTTCCCCCCTTTACAGGAGGAATCGCATTTCTCAATGTCATGTAAGGAAAAGAAACAAACATGCAGAAACAGCAACTGGCCCTCAAATCTTTGAAGATGCATTTGTGTTTCTAAAGCTGAAGTAATTTTCCTGCCAGAAATCATTGTGACCTAAAGTTAGAACTCCTGTATCTACTCCGTTTGTACTACGTTGACCTTGTTAAAGATACAATGCTGTGTATTATAGACAAACAGGGAATTGTGAGGGAAGCAGAGAGATTGTCAAGCAGGCTAGAGTTTGCCTTGAGGTAAAGGAAAAGCTTAGACACAAATGTAGACTTCTGTTGTCTGTCTCTTGTGTTCTGTACATTGTGAGCAGAAGACAAGTACTTACTATGTTTGAACACAAGTATTTCTTGGTTTTGAGGGGTTTTGCAGTATTGCTATACACATAGAATCATAGAATCATAGAATGGTCTGGGTTGGAAGGGACCCCATGCATCATAGAGCTCCAACCCCCCTGCCACAGGCAGGGCCACCAACCTCCAGGTCTGGAGCTACACAAGGTTGCCCAGGGCCCCATCCAACCTGGCCTTGAACACCCCCAGGGATGGGGCAGCCACTACTTCTCTGGGCAGCCTGTTCTAGCCCCTCACCACTCTCTCTGTAAAAAACTTCCCCCTAATATCCAATCTAACCCTTCCCTCCTTTAGCTTTAGTCCATTCCCCCTTGTCCTGCCATTATCTGCCCTTTTAAAAAGTTTAATCCCCTCCTGCTTATAAGCTCCCTTCAGGGACTGGCAGGCTGCAATGAGGTCCCCCCTCAGCCTTCTCTTCTCCAGGCTAAACAAGCCCAGCTCAAAAAGTTCTTCAAGAACCTCTTGAGGGTAAGAAATGGATGTGTTTGCCTGAAATGGATGGAAGGATGACACAGAACCATTCTGATCTCTTCCTCCTGTAGTAGAAGCGCTGGTAAGCAAGAAAGGATGCCTAAGAGGGATCTACTTTCCACACAGTAGAAGGAAGGTTATTTCACTTAGACTAATCCAACTAAAGACCCAAACTCTGCATCTCTGTAAAATAACCTCTATCCTCTATTGGAGCTAGAGGGGGAAGGTAATCCTATCACTTTGAGACAATCAGATGGGCCAGGCCTCACACCTCAAGCTCAGCACCATCAAACAAAGAACACAAGCCCCTGGAAACGTTGAAAGCAGCAGCTGGCAGAACAGTGGCGTGTCTCTCCTGGCTAATAAAAGCAGGTGGAAACAGCTGTGTGTGCTGCTAATGGAACTACTCAGTGTTTCCTTCAAAGTAGGTGCACATCAAACTCATAGGTAAATATAAGGGTTCAGCCACTCAGGCGATCAGCACTCCACCCTGAGGGAATAAGAATCATTAAGTCTTTGCAACACAGGGCATAACTCAGCGCTGATTGGATGTGTGTTGTACTCAGAACTAGCTGTTAGAGTCTTTACCAGGTTATTTCTCTTCCAGATGACAGCGTTAATGGAAGCAACATGCACAGAGATAGTTTTATGTCGCCGTAGAGTGTCTTATGGCCACAGACAGAGTTGAAACTCTGTGCTTACATTGCTGGACTTTGCTGCAGCTGTGTCAGAATGAAGTACAAGCTATTACTATTAGGATCTAGTAGGGGCAATATCCCCAAGAATCTGTACAAGAATATTAGTTGGGATAATATTAGTGTCCCCTGGTGTGTCTAGTCTGAGGTGTATCCCATTATACTAAGGTATTGCAGTGTTGGGTGGAGGTCTTGTGGTGTCCATGTGTTTCCCTTAAATATCACTGCCATGACGTGGAGGGGACGGAAGGGGTGAAATGATCAGCTGATGTTCCCTGCCAGTAGCAACTTTGGGTCTTGTTGATTATTGTGTTCTCTGCTCTTCTTAGGTGCCCTGCTCCAGAAATTCTCCTTTACCAGTAGGTTTGTTCCCTTTAAACAGGCAGGGAATAATACCTGGGGGAAAAAAAAACCCATAATAAAAGGAAGACTGTTTTTTCGTTGGTGTTTTGGGGAACATTTTTGTGCAAAGACTTTTAATCTTTGTTTTTGCAAAAAGAAGACATTTACCTTAAAACACAGACAACTGACAAACAAGCTGGAGTAGGTTACTGGATTGTATCAAGATTGTTTGGTGATGCATTGACATTTGGTGTCGTGACTCCATTAATCAAAAATATTTTGGAGGAAATTCTTCCTCATTCATTCATCCACAAATAATTTACACTGGGAGCAGTGGATCTAAACCTCTTTGGCAGACTGAAATCGAGGAGCATGATGAACAGCTAGCCTGGCTCCTGAGTGACCAGACACCCACTGCTTACCAGGGGTCTCATTTTTTTTCAGGCATGCAGTTAGTCTGTTGTGCCTGGAGGGAGCTCACAGTAGATATTTGTGAATGATAAAATAAAAAGGGACTGAGGGCTCAGGGACTCAGCAGAGGATCTTAGGTGAAAGAAAGCGCAGTTGTTAACCTTCCTGTGCCTGATATGTGGTTTGTCAATTAGGCAGCAGAAGCTGAGTTGGTTGTATATTGACCTGTGAGCATTAAACAACTGGCTGGGAGCCATATCCTGTGAAGACTGTACTGTCCTTTTGATTTGAAAAGCAGCACCACGGTTGTGGTTCCACTTAGGGCTTTTGAAACACAGGCTTTAATAAAATAAAAAAAAAAGGAAAAGTAAAAGTATCTTTCACCAGGTGCACTTCAACTACTTATTTGGAAAAAATAAAGAGGATTTTGCACAGAAGTATCCATAGTTTTCCAAGGGCTATTAAGAGGCATAGCCATGCCTGGCTTGACCGTGCAGTGTGCTCCTAGACAGAATGACAAAGCTGGAAAAATGAAGTCAAGGAAATATGAGCTGATTTATTTTTTATGCATAACAAGCTCAACCTTGATCCAGTGCATCTGTGGAGAGAAAGGATATTTATTCAGTTCCACCATCGAAAACATGGAGAAACACATGAGATGAGTGTGAATTGTCTCAGCTGAACTCATGTATTCTCCAGACATAATCAAACGCTGGCCTGATTTTTAATGTGGGCTACTTAATTGGATGTCAGAAATTCCACATTTGGAGGTTCACTTTGACCTTTACTTACATAAAAGAAGCATTTAAGAGTCCCCAGTGAGTGTCAGTGTCTGAATGCAGATGCCTTGTTTGCAAACTGTGCTCCTTAACAATGATGCATTCCAGTAGGAGGAAGCCCTGATCCTGCAGTTTGAAGCAGGCCTCAGCTTGCTGCCACTGACACCAGCTTGCTGGAATCCACTCATTCCAGGGAATGGTACACTAGTAAAGGCAAGCACATGTGGAAGCAGTCACAGGGTTCAGGTCTAAATCAGCATGATTTTTGTCTTCCTAAATACGCTATAAATTTGAGAATGTACTTTGCTTTCAAGGTGGAGAATCAAAAATGAAAGTGCTCAGATAAGCATCTTCCTCAAATATCAGAGGATTTGTAGAGGGAAAAAAATATATATACTTTACAGTGAGTATATACTTTACAGTGAAACTTCCAGGAAGTAGCAGAGCTTGTTAAAAGTAGAGTGACCAAGTGAAAGTGGGACTTTGATATATACACAGGGTCATTTTTAATCCAGCGAGCCTGGAGGAGATAAATAGTACCTGGCAAGATCACCAGTAGCTCACACCTCCCACCTAGGAAAGAAGCAGGGGATGTAGACAGGTATTCTTGCTCATAGCTGTGGGAGAAGTCAGTAATCTCTAGTGAAGTATCTTAAAGGAATACTTTTGGGACAAGGAAGTCTTAAGCATTTCAAGCTGTTTCCTCAACAAAGCTTATCTGTGCTCCAAGCCCTGGAGAGACTCTTGCAGCTCCTGCTATCTCAAGCTTGACTCCTGTCAGTGAGCTGCACAGAAGGGTTGAAGCTAAATGGAGTAGATTATCTGCACACTGCAAGCACTGCTCCAGGGGATAGGCTTGTACAGGCTGTGGCTCACCACATCAGCTACCTTCACATACTGCGATTCCCTTTCTGTAGTTTAGAAAGTAATCTCATTACAGCACCAGCAAATTAACACATAAAGGGAAATGGTTTGCTGGGTAGTTTTTAAATGCTGTGCACTGCTGACAAGGTTTAGGAATGATGTGAGAGTCTCCAGACTCAGCCTTGGTTTTTAATGCTGCTTCAAAACTGTACATACAGGTGCCCATTTACTGTGAGGTTATACTGAAACAAGCAAACTGATGTTCTTGTTCCCATATTGATTGATTTGGTCAATTAAATTAATGTTAAAAAAATGTAGCTTCAAGGGTAAAAATGTCATCAGTAAAAGGCATTGCTCTCTGAAGTGTGTTCTTCACTTGCCAGCTACTCCTTGGCAGGCATGAACAGCCAAGGTCATTAGTTTGGTACTTTCTGGAGAAGGATGTGATAGACTTCATCCAAGCTGCAAAATCTAGGGGGATGCCAGACTACCAGCGTAGAGTTATTTTACTTGCTGAGCCACAGGAGATGTGAAAAACCTGTAGATCACTTCTCTACTTTATACCAATGTTCTTACTGTGTACAGCTGGCAATTTACACAGGGCAGATGTCCATGAGAGAGCAAAACTAGGTGAAAACTGGACTGTCAATTGGTGAGCACTGTGTGTGCCTCTTTAACTTGAATTACATCCGCAGTGCTTGCTAGTGCAACTAGCACTATATATATATTATATATATAACTAGCACTATATATATATTATATATAGCACTATATATATAATATATATATTATATATATATTATATATATATTTTTTTTTAAATGTAGTTTGAATTGGCTGGTCTAAGTGTATAAAGTGTATAAAGTACTCTGGCAAACAGGGAATTCCCTGGGAGAATTATGTTTGTCTTTAGAAGTAATTCTTTTTTCTCATTTTATCTGGTTTTTGGGGTGGGTTTTGGTTTTTTTTTCATGTTTCACGCATAAAGAAATAGAAGCCTTTTCCAGGCAGAAAAAATACTGCATAGTAAATAATACATGGATTGGGTAGTTCTAGTGATTTGATCATAACCTATGGAATAATCAGGGGAGCCATCTGCAATCTTGTTATTTCTAGTGGTTCTTAAATCACAAGTCGATCCTTGCAATATTATGACAAGTCTTCAAAAGTAAAGGCAGTCATAACATATTTTTTTTTAGCAGAAATAACTTCACATTTCCAGGTTTTTCTCTGTAATTCAGCAGACTAGAAGCTAAAAGAAGGAACACTGAAATTCTCAAGATTCCAGGAGCTGGGGCTTTCTTTTCATATATTTCTTTTTAGAAAAAGCTCACTCGGTATCAGAATAAGTAGCAAAAAATCTTAAGTGTGGTAATCCTTTTGTCACACTGAATTTCCTGCACTTTTTTTTTTAAACAGATGATGGCCCTGGTGAGAGGGTGAGACTGTGTACAAATGTTTGTGGTTTAGAGCCCAGTTTTCCAAAGAGAAGTCCAGAATACACAATACGTCACCTGTTTGTACTCCAGCTCCATGAGGCAACTAAGACAGAATTATACAGCCTTTCCAGATCAGCTCTCCCATGGGGCTTTAAAGCTGAGTTTTGGTCTCTGCAACACACAAAAATGTTTCCCCACATGAATTCAAGTATTACTTCTTGGCTGTACAGCATGCTACAGGCTTTATCCACTGGTGTTACACTTTTATACTCTTTTAATGATTCCCAAACTAAGGTGGGGAGCATGGGTTTGCCAGCGTAGTATTACTCTGCCTTTGGCTAAGGAATTATTTGCCTTTCTTGCTGTTACTGCTAAGCAGATTATTCACTGTTTATATGAAGAAAAATCTATCATTTCTTACATGGTTGAAATATACCTAATGAGAGACAGAGGGGATTTTTGCCAAGTGGGGTTCCTCTACCTCCAATTTGATCTACTTTTGTGACTGTCTTTGGGAGCAGCAGCAATCAGGCCCAGCTAAATGTTTTTATTCAATGTTATGTGAGTTTTGAGCCCAAGTGAATACCTGGGCATGGCATAAAAAGGATTGCTATTGTCTTCAGTAGCACTGGAGGATACCCAGTGAATAGTACCAAAAAAGACTTTACTAAAATTAGGACTGATGTAGCTCTTTCTCAGTGCCTTTCACCTAGAACTTACTTCCAGGCCTTGAAAGGAAACCTTACCCTGTAAGAATGAACATTTTTATGGTGGTACAAAGATTCTCTGTGCAGGAGAATCAGCCACTGTGAGAAGTCCCAATGGGCATGTTTATTCTGCCCTGTGGTCATCCATATTGGGTCATCTGTTGGCTCCTCTCCCACCTGTGCTGCCGTGGCCCTGCTCTGAAGATTTACATGACCTGTAGGCCAGGAGCTGGCTCCCAAGATGTGGAGTAATTCCAACAAAGGTGGCCTTAAGCAATCTCTTCTCCTGTGTCATATTTCTGAATACAAACACAGAGGGAGAACAGAGCATGACTGTTGTCTACAGAAATGAAGACAACAGCAATGGATAGCTCAGGGGTTTATTAGTTTTTACCCACTTAAGTATCATGTAGTTCCATTAACTATTATTAAATTTTTAGTTTTTACAACAATTTCCTGTTCTTTAGTTGTAAAAGGTCTTTGGCCAGGTGGCTTTAAGCTCTCGAGTGATATTTATATTAGACAAGCTGCGGTCATATTTGCAGACACTTTGTGGTTGTATTTTCAGTCAGGAATTGGGGCAAGAATAAGGCCATTCTTCTCCCCTCTCCAGTTAGAAATGTTGGATAGAGGCATCTTCTGGTGTCGTTTCATGTTTGTTCATTGTGTTGTGGACAATGGAAGTTGACAATCATGCTGCTATGTCCATAGAGCAGAAAGACTAGAGCAGCAGGAGAATTGATGTGCATGCTTAGACTCAAGGGAGTACATGCAGTGCAAATAACTGGAGAAGGCAGGCTACTCAGAGGCACTGAGTGTTCCCTTTGTACGTCAGATTGTGATTTTTGGCTTTTGAAGGCAAGTAGGTGGGCAAAATAGAGCAAAGGAGAGGTTTTTCACTAGCCAGCTCCAAGCTCGTCTTTGCCAAGAAAATAACTTTAAGTGCAAACGGAAACCAAAGCATATACAACCGTGTGTTGAATTTCAGGACATGGAAACGTTGTGTAAGAGTCAGAGTCCATGTTTGCTTTCTTGGAGCGTTTTGTATCCCCCAGTTTCTTGAAAAGAAAAATGGAACTTGGAGTGGGGGGAAAAAAAAGAGGAAAAGAGAAAGAAAGAGCTGGCAGAACTGATAAATCAAAACATATTTTGACACTACCTGGCAATAAGATGCCTTTAACTGCCCACAAAGGCAATGTGAAATAAAGACAGAGCTCTTAGCAGCTGCTGCTGGCTGGATTTATTTTGGTTTTGCTTTTTTTTTCCCCTCTGCCCTCAGTGTTTTGCTAATTATAAACCAAGAATATTGAATTTTGTTGAAAGGATGTGTGGTTTTATGGGTGGTGGGAGTGAAGTAGCCAGGCATACTACAAAGGTGAAGTGTCCTAAAGTAAAGGTTTTAAAGCATTCCCTGTCCATCTAAGCAAGCACCTTGTTGTGTTGGACTTATATATAGCTTTACCACTGAGGCCAGCTTTAGGGTGTTCCCTGCACATACACTTATAGTTTCAGTGACTCAATTCCATAGTTCAGCAAGGTGGATTCAGATAAATGTCCTTATTTAAATTGTGTTTTGCTCATATATCTTTACTGATTTTAACACCTGAATGCAGAATGCTCTTAAAAAGAAACAACTAGTGACCCTTGTACAAAAGCTGTGGAGTCTGGACCTGTGTGAATATCTTTTTTTGAATATCCTTGTTCCTGTTGTTCTATGTTGAGCTGCTACTGGAAGAGAGGAGTTTACTGGTGTAAATGGGGGGCAGAGGCTTTTCTCTCAGCCTCTTTGGGAACTTCAAGTCTTTGTCAGAGCAGAAAGTGAAGGAGAAAGTCAGGACACTACTCAGTTTTTGCAGATGTTTAAGCCACGTGGAGCCCTAGGAAGCAGATCTACTTTCACATCCTTGACACAGTTTTCAAGGCTAAGTCTGACACTGGATGCTCTGGGATCCTGAACTGGCCCTTTTTCTCCATACCTCCATCTGGGATAACAGTGGAGACTCTTCCTGAAAGGAATGCCCACAACAGAAGTCAGTCTTAAATTCACATGGGTCATTCCACTGCAGCCAGTTCAGTCATAGCAAAAAGGCAGCTTAAAACCAGTTACATGGGTACAGAGTTCTTGTAAAGTGCTGAGAGAAAAGGCCCAAAATCCTGTAACTTTTTTTTTCCTGCCTGGAAACCTCTCCAAAGACTTAATTTCAGAGACAAACTTACTCTATCAAGGGTTAAAAAAAATATATCTATTTATGAGTCCTTGTAGCATGCACAGAGCTTATCTACTAGCAGGAACTGAGACAACCTTCTCAATCTGATTACTTTAATTCCTGTCTTATTTGTGGGTAAGTGGCTCCAAAGATGTAATGTGACTTCTCTAGTGAAGATGTGTGCTTTGCATTGCCTTCAGGAGTCCCATTAGTTGTTCCAGTTGAAGGTTTTGGTGTGCTACTAGGCACAGCTGTTCTTACTAAACTCATTCATTCAAGTTACAATCCAGTAAGTCTTTAATCTCAGCTGTTGATCAGTGACAAGTCAGAAGGTTCATTGAAGGTATTACCTGTTGAGGAAATGTGTGTTTGCTGCTGCTGAGTCAAAGCAAGATGGAGAGATTTTCTTTATTGCCTTGGAATTTATTTTTTTTTTTTTAATATGAAGAGGATTGGATTAATTTTGTGTCTGATCTACCATAAATGTGAAGAAAATGTTATAGGTCACAGGTAGGAACTGTTATGGCTTATCAATAACTTGTACCAGTTTCAGGTGAATTTGGGGGGACAGGACTTAGGGATATCAGTGCAGGAGAGGGTTGATGGCATGTAGTGATCACAGTACTCTGAGCTTTAGAAGTGCTGGAAAAAGGCTTTTTTTTTTTTAAGTCCTTCTATGGATTTGCCATGTAATTCTTGCAGGCTTTGCAGCATCACAGGATGACTAGGTTGGAAAAGACCTTTGAGATCATAGAGTCCAACCATACACATCCTCTACTAAACCATATATCTAAGCACCTTGTCTACCTGTCTTTTAAATACATCCTGGGTCTGTGACTCAACCCCCTCTCTGGGCAGCCTGTTCCAGGGCCTGATAACCCTTTCAGTTTAGGACTTTTCCCTATTGTCTAATCTGACCCTGTCCTGGCACAGGTTGAGTCCACTCTCCCTTGTCCTATCACCTGTCACTTGGGCAAAGAGACAAATACCCACCTCTCTAGGTTTGAAAGCTCAAACCTAGCATGAATCTATA
>VZTU01032269.1:0-18489 GCA_013400835.1 Zapornia atra | reverse complement strand
CTTGATAGACAAATTTCATAACCCTTCTGTATAGCAGTTCATAATGTCTTGAATCAGTAGGTAATTTTCCTTATCTTTTCCTGCCTTTGCTTCATTTATAGGGACCAGAAGATTTTCTGCTGAAGACCATCTGAGCCTCCAGTTGTTTGAGCATCTTTCCTGGCCTGGCTTAGTCTTTCTTAATATGCTCCTCTGGGAAACCTTCGGTGCCATTTGGCTCAGTATGAAGGATGATCAATGAATTATTAATTTTTCCCATTTGGACCCTTTCAACAGCAGCTCTGTGTCCTGTGCAGAAGGAGAACACATGCTTCAGCTTTCGGGGTTTGCACCTGCAACAGGATATTCAATTTACCACAGGAAGGATTCTCTCCATCACACACTTAGATCTTCTCTTGGTACTGATGCACATCTACAATAACCTTTCTCTTTGCACTGTGATTATCATCCCCTTCCATTGATTGTAAGTTTTCTATGTATTGCCCTTTATTGTTTCAGACTCTGGACCCTAGAGGTCTTCTCCATTTCCAGTTCTGTGGCTAGCATCTTCCTTCTTCCTGCTAACCCATGTTCAATTTCTACCTATTTATTCTCCTCATTCTCTATTAAAAACTTCTTTTTGGTAGTATTTCTTCTCCAACTGCAGATCTTTCTTTTGTCTTAAAGCACTTCCACGGATCTCTCCTAAGAGAGATCTACCCTAAGTTGGCTTTTCTCTTCTTAGTTCATCACATATGTATGATTCTCCAACTGTATAAGCTGTATCCTGTCTCATCCTTTCCATTACACTTTAGAGACCATGACTGGATTCCAGAATCATTTTTACATGCCTATCAAATAACTGTATTTTTGCTGGAAATACTGATGCGACATTTGGGTTTTGTATAACTTCTGCCAGCTACTTGCCGTCAGTGTATGTCCTGCAGATTCTGCAGCCATTATTACCACTCTGCCAGCTTTATATCACTTATCCTAGGTACCAAGTTCTCTTTGTTCTTATCTTGCTCAACACAGGTGAACGTACAACCTGCCCCTACAAAGTATTCGAAACCACCCTTGCTGACTGCACTCCACCATTGTCTCTCCCCCTCCTGCCCCCCTTATTTCAGTTTATAAGCATGGCCCTGGTTAACCTAATTTCAACTCCAGTTTCCAGAATATCAATAAACTTTAGGGAGCTGACTCCCGTTCTGCTTTACAAGGTCGCACAGAGAACTGGTGGTGGTGTCAGGTGTTACTTGGGAACCCTCTAGTGGCCACCGTTATATATACAAAAAATGTATATATTTAAAAACATAAAAACCTGCAATACTTGGGGGTTTGAACCTATCCCCATAGAACAGAGTGCCTTTCCATGATGGGTATGGCCTTGATCTTAACTCTGTGATGCTGATGAAAAATCAGGGAGGCAGTATAACTGATCGTCTATCAATCACAAATATCCCTAACATTTCAGGTGCTTCCATACAGCAACCAGAGACCAGGGCTCTGGTTTTTGGACCTGCTGCACTAGGTCAGACCTGTACCTGGTGCATTTTTGCCCTTGTGTGTTGGAAAAGTTTCTGCAGCCTGCTGAGAGAAGCTGTGCTACTGAAACAAGAAATTAACAAATGAACTGCAAATTTCCTGGAAAATTTCCTACCTCAAACCTCAATCTTTGGTCCTTTATAAAACTTCTGCAATTCCAGGAACAGATAGTTTAACAAAGCCATAGAAGATCGGGATTAGTTTTCTCTTGAGAGTTTTCACACCAGCCACCTCAGCAATACACTCCAAGTAATACAATTTTTATAGATTAACCATGGCTGGGGTTACACTTCCTGCTGAGGCATTACAGAGATTTCTCTCACGTGGCTAGTGGTGTCCTTACATGAAACTCAGTATCACAGAATCATAGAATCATAGAATGGTATGGGTTGGAAGGGACCCCAAGGATCAGAGAGCTCCAACCACCCTGCCACAGGCAGGGCCACAAACCTCAGGCCTGGATCTACACAAGGTTGCCCAGGGCCCCATCCAACCTGGCCTTAAACACCTCCAGGGATGGGGCATCCACCACCTCTCTGGGCAGCCTGTTCCAGCACCTCATCANTCCTGCCATTATCTGCCCTTTTAGGGCAGATAGAACTGTAGAACTGTTCTGCAAGGAAGGCACTGAAATGTTCTTTCCCTTTAGAAGAAGCCTATATGTTTTGAGTATATTCCAAAATCTGTGCCCCGGGGACAGTCATTCCCCTGTCAGCAAGGCTCCAACTTTAAACAAGCTTGGACCCTCCCCATCCAGCAGAATTCAGGCTGTTTGAGACAAGTATTCTAAGGGTATTTCTCCTCAAAATTTCTCCTCTCCTTTGAGTTTTTGGTCCCATTGATCAGCTTCATGTTCTAACATGTTTAACTTTCTTCTGATCCAGCCCCTGTTGCCAGCTCACTATGTGTACGATACACCCACCGGGCCGTTGTGGTCACAGGAGGACTCCTGGCTTCTTCAGGAATGGCACTGGGATTTCTTGGACTCAATATGGTCTGGATGTATGCAACAACTGGCTTCCTACAGGGTATGGCTTTATGGATGTCTTTCACCAGCAACTTAGAGCCCTTATTTGAGGATGATACTGGTAGAAGTTTTAAAATCTGATTTTCAAGAACCTCTTTAAAGGTCATTTCCCTCATGTCCCACTCTGGAAGTAAGAAGCTGTCCTGCAATGACAAAGAAGGTGAATAATAAGATGCTAGTAATAGTCACCTGCTAATTAACATGTATCCAGAAAGTGTGACATGTTTTGTTTTTTACTCTGCAAAGTTTTAAAGAACCTAAAGGGTGTTAAGTACCAGGACATAGAGATCCCAATTTTTGTACTGTCTATCAAATAATCTTATGTTTTGAACACAGACACAGGCTTTCAGTTGATTCCAATGCTTTCCTTTACTCCAGGTGAAAACAGGCCAGAAAGTTGTCTCCAACAGCTAGCAGATTTTCCTGGAACAGGAAGCAAAGCTGGCAGGCAATAAAATAAACCATTCCCGGCTCCATGCTGGATGCCTGAGAAAATGTCTGGAATTTGGGCCCTTGGAGAGTGCTGGGATGCCAAATAGTTCCTAGGGAGCCATTAAAATCACTGTAAGCCAGAGCAGGTTTGAAGCCTGCTCAAAGCAGTCAGGCAAGAAAAGGAAGAACGCATAGAGATAACACATGGGCTTCTTTCACATCCTCCCCATGTGGGAGAAATAAGGGGTAAGGCTGTACAGAGTATGCACCACCTGGAGTATCCTTGACACTGTGTTCTGGAACTGCAGTAACCAGGATAGGATCTCCTAATGGACTGAGGATTTGGAACAATTGGACCCTTCAAGGTATTCTTTCCCTGTTATGTGCACATACATCTATCCTTTGAGCAGTACCAAGAAATCGTGTATCCTCAGCTAACTTGTAGTGATTATAATACTAAAATATACACCCCTTTGTGAATAATGAGCGTGCTAACTAGGAGATCTCCCCAGATGTTGGGAACATAAAGTAAAATGCTTATGTATGATGGGGAGGGGAGGGCTGAAAGGTGGGTGAGGAAGTTTAAGAACAGCGATCAGGTGCATTTTGTTATTTAAAGGAGGAATGCTCAGTGTGTCCTGTGTGCTGGCTGATGTCAGATGCCCTCACCCTACTCTGCAGACTAGAAACAAAAAACAAATGGTTGGCTCTTCAGCACACTGGCTGATGAGTGCAGATTTTGGGACAACACTCCCTCACTTTCTACCCTGAACGCAGCCCAGCGTAAGCTGGCACTCTGATCTAGTACTAGCCGTAGTTAGGACAGCATGGACACTCTGAGGTCTGTCTAGTTTCAACCACATTGCCATGTGATTTCTCACCCAGTAGCAAGCTTGTCAAGCCAAGTCCCCCCACCTCCCTGTGAGAAGAGAACAATCAACTTACTCTTACAGAATATACACTGCACACAAACTGTTACACAGAGAACAGCAGAGCTTCTGCTTCTGCTGAACAAAAATGTGTTTCTTTCATCAGCTTTTAGCTTTGCAAAGGTAGGAGCACTGACCACTTTAAGTTCCACCTCCACAAAATACTGCAATTGTGTCTAACTGGTGCTATTTGTATTGGTGTTTTCCAGGACTCGGGATTTCCTTTTCATGGACACCAGCCATTAGCATCGTTAGCCATTATTTCTCCAAAAGAAGAGCTTTGGCCAATGCTATTGCCAGTGCTGGAGAATGTGCTTTTGCATTCACATTTGGGCCATTTTTCCAGTGGTTGATTAGTCAGTACGGATGGAAAGGTGCCCTCTTAATCATAGGTGGCATCCAACTCAACATCTGTGTCTGTGGCGTACTGATGCGACCTCTGGCAAGCAGCTCCCTCCACTCTGGAACTGAGACACTACCTGGCAATGGCACATCGGGGAAAGACAAAGAAGACAAGTTTGCCATGGCACACAAAACCTTCAACTGGATGCTTGTGAGGCGGCCAGAGTTTGTACTGTATGCCATTTTTGGCATATTAGCTGCTATGAGTTTCTTTGTGCCTCCGTTATTTTTAGTGCCGCTCAGCCACAGCCTGGGGATAGACGAATCGTGGACCGCATCCCTCCTATCCATTTTGGCTATAGTGGACTTTGCAGGCAGGCTGCTGTGTGGCTGGTACGCCAATCTCCACGCTGTCAAAACTGTTCATTTGCTGACCATGACAATTACGCTGATCAGCACCTCCCTGATGCTGTTGCCCTTGGCCAGCAGTTACCTGTCCCTGGCAATATTCGCCGGCTGCTATGGATTCTTCTTCGGTACAACCGTCGCTATTCACATTACGGTGCTAGCAGATGTTGTAGGCATGTCAGATTTCGACAGTGCTCTAGGGCTTTTCATGCTCATTCGCAGCTCTGGAGGTTTTGTGGGGCCTCCTCTTGCTGGTAAGTTAAGATGATACTTTGCCAAATAGTTTACAAGAAGAAAGGGTAACCCAAACTGAAAAGAAGATGTGGATCTTCCAGTACCTGAAGGGAGCTTATAAGCAGGAGGGGATNGATGGGGCCCTGGGCAACCTTGTGTAGATCCAGGCCTGGAGGTTGGTGGCCCTGCCTGTGGCAGGGGGGTTGGAGCTCTCTGATCCTTGGGGTCGCTTCCAACCCAGACCATTCTATGATTCATTCTATGATTCTATGATCTGGACCCAAATTTCCCTCTTTTTTTAGCTCAGGGGTATCTGGACCAAGAAGTATATGAAAACTAAGAATTGGTTTAGTTTATATCCAAGATACTTCACTCCCCCTCTTCTCTGTGGCTTTAGAGATACCTGTTCAACATGAAAGCAGGAAAGAATGTTGGGGTTTGTGTGGTGGTATTCCCAGTTCCTGACTCCCACAGAATCCCACTTGATGGACTCCCACTGCCTTGCTATGAAAGCGTATCTTTGGGACAAGTAGCAGATCCATACTTTCAGAGAGGAAACTGAAATTTCAGACCAGTGATGTTGCACAAATGCTGGTATTGTTGGGAGGGTTTCTAGAGAAGGTCAAATTGAATAGCTTGAAACATCTGACCTCAAGGAAATAGTCACAGAGATGCCTGCTGTTTTCAGGCAGAATTTGAGCTAACCAGTATAACAACTGGGGGAGGCAGCACATAAAAACAGTGGGAAGAGAGAGCAGACAATGAGACAGCACATGGATTTATGGGCTGGCAACAAGACAAAGTCATCTTGGAAAAATGCAAGACAAGCAAGCTACAAGCTGTAGGGACTTTACAAAGTGATATGGCAGAAAAATGACCAATGTGACTTACAAAATGCATATCTGAGTCCTCATTCAAAGACCAGTGCTCATGCACAATGGTGACGTTGGTGGTAATGACACCACTAATAGGTTGCAAATAGGTCAGATTGAATACTGGAGCATTTTAATTCACTTTTGAAAATATAGGAACGAGCAAGATTTACAGAGAATTTGAGACAGAACAGTATCAAAAGTATGTTGGGAAGACCTGAATACAATACATAGGTAACAAGACGTGTATCTATTGGCAGGTGACTACTGCTGGTTACCTGGGGATCAGCGTGACCCCTTTGTGCATATATAGTAAGCTAACAGGAAGATACAGAAGAGGAGGGAACCCTGAGTGCTTCTTGAGCTCCTACTTTAAGAGTAAAACCAAAAAGATTTGGCTTCAGAGTTCCTTTGTCTAACAGGCCTGATGTTAGATTGCAGGGAAGGCTAGGGACTATGCTAAATGTGGACACACTTTCCAATGAGAGACCAAGCAAGAAGCCCGCGAGTGAAGCTCCCATCCTACCCGCCGAGCAGCTGGTGTGACCACATATGCAGCTGCACTACTGTTGCTACCATACTATCACTTTTTCATTAGGGTACACAATAGCATTAGGTATTCTGGTTGGCTTCAAGCTACCTAAAAACAAGGGTCTTTTTGTTCACGTCTGTGCTGTGTAAGATGATGACCAGGAAAGCCCATGACGCTGCCGGCAGCCTCCCCAGCTGTGCCTCCAGCAGAGGCCTCTCCTCTCCTTCTTTACAGTTCCTCACGCTGAACAGTCACGGTTCAGATCACAGCAACTGGTGACAGCTACACCACAGAACAAGGGGTGACTCAGATACAAAGCTGCACGATCTCGGGGGTTTTTGTGCCATTACCTTCACAGTCTGCCATGGTTTAGGTCGGAAAGTGCTTCAAACTGTGCAGCGTTGTGCTCTACTAGCAATCCACATACACCAGGTAAATGAGATGTGAACTGTGTTTCAAATTTTAAAACGCTACGATGTGGTGATGTTCCATTCACTCATGATGTAGACAAGACAGATACTTAGTCTGCACGCTCCCTTTGAGAGAGGATATGTTCATGCTGCTGAGCTAATTCACATTAGCCTGATTTCTATCAATCACATTGCTGTTGCTTGTTTCTCTCCAGGTCTGATTGTGGACATGACTGGAGATTACAGAGCAGGCTTCTACATGGCAGGAGCAACTCTTGTACTATCAGCTGGACTTCTAGTTACTTTAGATCAACTCCAACTGAGAAAAGAAAGAGGAAGCCAGACTCATACTACATCAGAAAAGTCAACATTACCCTACCCTTCCCTCCATCTCCCGAAACTTCAAAACAGAAGCTATCAAGAACATGATGTAGTGGTGTGACTACATCAGACATCTTACAGCATTTCAGGATGTATGGAAATGCCTTATTCTCTCCAAACCTCAATATTAATAGGATTTATAAAATTATGGATGAGAATGTTTGAAACCAAGGAAGAAAGTGATTAGTTGACAAGCAAACCACACCAGTAACCACTACCATACTATTTTGATGCTAAAGTTGCATTTTGACTACACAGGTCTTCAACACTGTCCCACAGGGCCATGATAAGCAACATAGGGAAACTATACTCAAACTACCATGAAGCGTGAAGACTGAAACCCTCCCCCAACAAATACACACTGCAGCCATCACTATCAAAAAGGAAGAGGCATCAGCCCACGAAAGTTTAGCTTGAGGAAGGAGTGTTCAGTATTTTCAGTAAACAAGCTGGTTGTGGAAGCAAGAGTGCACGAGTAGAGTTTTGAGCTAAAGGGTTTGCAGGTATTCTACAGAGCAAGGCTGGAATCTGATAAATAAACCTGGTAAATGGGTAAAGTTAGGTGAATGATAGAATCCAGTAGAGAGAAATGCAGTCCTAAATGTCAGAAGTGAAAAGCCAAATGTGCACATATGGAGGAGGATTGATTATTAACATAGGAAAACTTAAGGTTACAGTGGACTTCAAACCGACTCAGAATCCCAAATGCAAGGCTATGTTAAAGACAGTTAAAGGTCTTTCTGTGCAGTGATTAAGACAGGGGAGATAACGATGCTTGCAAGGCATCTTTAGCTGGAAGAGGTACATCAGTTGCAAAGAAGTAGAAGGACAAAGAATGAGAAAGGTTAAGAAAACCCAGCCTAAAGAAAAAGTGTAAGAAATAAAGGTTTGTCTGGTTTACAAGCCAAATTGTACGGAGCATGGGAAGAGCCTTGAAACCAGTAGTAGGTTGACATATAGAAGACACTATTAATTCATTTCCTTGTTGAGGCAGTTAGCCATTGGTACAGTTTGCAATGAGGCAGAGTTAAGTAATGGGAGAAAACCTGCTTCACTGTAGCCTGATAAGCATAAAACCAGACTGCAGGGAGAATATGAGAATGCAGAGATACCAGGGAATAGGTAAGACACGAGAGAGAGGCTAAAGACATTCAGTTGTGCAGAACATTGGGGTGGACTAGATGGCTTCCCAAGGTCCTCTTTAGTGACACGTTTCAACTATCCTGAGGCTTTTTTGAGCAAATACTCGGTTTGTGAGAATAAAGAGTCTTTATCCACATCACTTCTTTTGGGGGTTGTTCTATTTTCTCAGTGGGAAGACAGAATGTAAAATAAGGGAGGAAGTTCTGGATCACATTTAAAAAGAAATAACAAAAGGACAAAAACATAGCATTTAGAGTTTTCAAACTATTACAAATGTAATAGCTGTCCTAGTTATGAAAATCAGATTTTTTTACCATTTGAACACTTTATGAAGCCAAGTTTAACATAAATCACTTATCTAAAATAATTATTTCTTGCCTCACAACAATTATTTTTAAAATGTAGTTTAACTTACGGGAAAACAGCTGAACCACTAATAAATCAGCTACCTGTGACAGAGCCTGACTGCAGAACACATGTTGGAAAGGACACAACTGGGTGGGCAGTCCTGTAGCAAGGCCCCAAACTTTCTGACAAACCATTTTTCAAACAATCACATAAATTGAAAAACGAATAGTTTTTGGGTTTTTTTTTCCCTAGAAAGTATGATTCCTCACTCTTCTACAGTGTCCCAGTGTGGAAATATTTTCATTTTTATAAAATGAAAGGGAATTTTTTTGGGGGGGAGGAGGGGAATGGAGAGATGTTTAACAGATGCAGCTTCCACCTCTGACTTTCTGTTAAAATTATCTGGTTTATTTGCAAGCCCAGTCACTGATGTCTGTATTTTGATATATCCTGACATGTGACATGGACAGTAAAGAAGGCTAGTGGTATCTTGGGGTGTTTGAACTGGGGTACAGATAGTAGATCCAGGGAAGTGATTATTCCCCTCTGCTCTACAGTTGTGCATCCTTTTTGGGGCACCAAGTGCAGGAAGGAAGTTGATAACCGTGTCAGAGTTCAGCAGAATTCCACCCAGAAGCTGCAGGACCAGGGCTGGTTCAGCCAGGAGGATGGGCAGGTTTGTGGGCACCTGACAGCACCGCCAGCACCGATGGGAGGGACGGAGCAGATACAGCTGGGCTCTTCACAGTGGTGCGTGGCAGGAGGGTGAGAGGCAGCAGCACAAGCTGGAACAGGAGAGGCTGAGACTGTAGCCAAGAGGACAGCCCAGTGCTGAAGCTGGGGCTCCCTCTCTATCCTTGAGGTTTCATGCCTGCCCAGATGATGACCTGAGCAGCCTGGTCTGAGTCCAGAACTTGTTCTGCTCTGGGCAGAACCTGGGGCTGGAGACCTCCCCAGGCTCCCATGAGCCATAACAGGACACTTGACCCTCTGAAGGGAGAAATGAAAAGCTCTTCTATCATTTTTTGCTAAGTGCATTGAATAGCGTTGGTCACCTCGACACTGTCAGCTGGTGACTACGTATCTGTTCAACAGCACAGAAGAAGTACCAAGTGGTTGTACTCACTCTGGGGCTGCTTTTACTTCAGCTGTGGCAGCGATATTCCAAGTTAAGTTTCACTGGACTGTGGCTGCAGGGACTGCTGGCAAAGTGCTGTTCTGCTCCGAGCAGCTAACGATGTGGTCAGTGTTGCCAACATTCAGTTCCTTCAAACAAATTGTGTTCTGAGGTGGCCCCAGAGACCCAAATCAGCAGCTCACTTGCAAGCAGTTTCTCAGCCCAAACCAGTTAACCCCTCGCTGGTGGAAGCAGGGTTGTGAGACTTCAGGAAGCACCGCTACCATTCTCTTGAATCCAGGTATGGCTTCTTGAAATGACAGGCAAGGAAAGTCATGACTCTGCCTCACCTTGACAGTGCCTGACAGCAAGGTTTCCAGCCACAATTCACGACAACACATTCACCATGTCTGTGCAATGCAGTCTACAGGACAGCATGTTGCTTCCTGGAGGTGTCTGCAGTTGAAGTAACAGCACCTTGCGGAATAGTTTCTTTTCAAAAAGCTCCAAATCAGGTCTATAGTGGAACTGCTCAGCCTTGGAAGGCAGATAATACATATTTCAAAGTAAATTCCCAGCCCTGGAGAAATGAGCATCCTCAGCATCATCTGAAAGGAACATAGTCTCCTTACTTCCTCTGACTGTGCTGTGCTACTGTCACTTTGGATTTAACATTGAAATACTTGAGAATTTCCACTGAAATTCCCCAAAGACTCAAAACTAAAGACTTTACTAAATCAGGTGCCAAGGTACTTATGTTCTTTACTCTGTTTGCTGTAGGAAGCCTCAAATGCCAGAAAAAAATAAAGATTAGTTGTTAAAGGAAATAATAAAAATCCCAGGATCTTGTCCTAGAAAGATGGAATCACACTGTAAACAAGATAAAAAGTACTGCTGCCCTTTTTAAAAGGTCAGCGATGTTATTTTCAGTTGCACTAGAAGCATTTGTTTCATACCTACCATCAATATTCAGCAGAGTGACCTAGGTTTGCCATAGGTTGCTGGCTATCACAAAAGGCCTGGTTTGCTTTGGGGTTTCTCCTAAATACTCCTCTTTTTCCAGCCCCTTCCAATCCTGAAGCATTGTATTTAGAATGAAACACCCATGCAACCCATTTGTCAGTTCCAGTGATTCTACACTGATGAAGTTAGGAGCACCACCTCAGAGAAATAAAAAAAAAAGCCAACCTGAGATGAGAACCAGGACAGGGCATCTCACCTTCTCCCCCATCCAATTCCTCAATAGCAGCATTGTGCATTTACATACCATATTGCACCACCAGACAACTGTCCTTTTTTTGTCCTTCCTTGTTAAACTGTTAACAAGAGATTTCGTTCAGAAAACAAAACAGTCAATCAGATGATATTTTCCCCCCCACGCTGCTTGAGGCAAGGAAGGGGCAGAGACTGGTTTTAGTATCACGTGGATTTTCTCCATGTCTTGGTTTTGATTCTGACAGGAAGAATCTGTTACTGGTTATCATCCCCTCTCAGAAGTGAAGCTTTTCTTTGGGGAAACACATGATCTGGTAATGATCTTTGTGACATTTTCAGAGTGCTGCACAAGGGCTGGCACATTGCTTGGGGACTTGATGGATAGCTTATACTTACCATTTTACACACAGGGTATCTACAGAAGCTTTCCCTGCTTCTCTCTGACCTTTGAAACTCCCATTGAGTTAAACAGGGATAACAGAAGAGAAACACTGAACCCTTTGGCCAAATGATCAAGTTTATGCTCCTCATTAATGCTCATTCTTCTTCTTCTTCTCACTATTTTTCCTTCTGCAAAATATGTGTTGCTTCAAACTTTAATGGGTTTAGCAAAAACAACTCGACCCTTCTGGTGCTAACCACCAAACAGCTGAGGTTGGAAGGGATCTCTGGAGGTCATCTGGTCTAGTCCCCATCTGGTCTAACCCCCCGCTCCAGCAGGACCACCTAGAGCTGGTTGCCTAGGCCTGTGTCCAGACAGCTTATGAAGTTGTCCAAGGAGGGAGACACCACAACCTCTCTGGGCAACCTGTGCCAGGGCTCAGTCACCATCACAGTCAAAAAGTGTTTCCTGATGTGCAGCTGGAGCCTCCTGTGTTTCAGCCTGTGCCCATGGCCTCTGGTCCTGTCACTGGGCACCAGCGTGGAAAAATATGCAAAGGAAGATCAGATTTTTACCATAACTAGGCACAACACACAAGCAGGAAAAATGGTCTGGCTTTTCCCAGCCCTGCAGTGTCTAAAAACATTGATGTTAGGGCTTTTAATCTGATTTCCCAAGGACATGGATGTTGATCTCTCACATTATCTGTTCTTTCCTATTCACTGTCTGTCAGCCATTTTCAACCACATTGTGTCCTTCAAACTTAAAAGAAACAGCAGTGGCAGGATAGAGAGGCCCTAATTAATAATTCATTAGGACAAATGACAAGCAGAACACAGCTCTTAGGTGTTGGGGTTCTTTAAAATTTAATTTTCTTTTTCTTCTTCTTTGTTTCCTTTTTGGTAGTCACCCACACTGCTGGCCCACCAGTAGTACCCCAGACCTCTGAACTAATTGGAGTGCCATTTCTTGCCTGGTGTTGCAAACGGAACTACTGTGGTGTGAGCACAGGTAATTCACACAAACAGGTAGGCAGGAGCCCTGGCTTCCTCAGCTCTGCAGCCCGTGGGACTGACTCTCTGTATGTTGCAGCATCTGGGTACCTGTACAGCATTAAACTGTACATGCCCTAATCTAAGGTATTTCTATCACAGTGTAACAGCATCTGCCTATGAAGTTTCCTCCAACTGTACTAGTTTCTGCAGTGTTATAATGGTGCAAAAGGTATGCACAAACAAAGCTATAGTTCAACACATGTGAAAGCTATAGCTCAACACCAGCCTTCTCCCAAAACAACCAGCCCTAAATCCAAACTTGTTTTAATTTAGAAGTAGTCTGCCCACTCTGGGAGCTTGTGCTGGTTCAGCAGGTACAATGGTGTTGAGCCATTTCTCAGAGGGCATGTAATAAAAGAAGAAATAACAGATTTTTGAGTAGCTTATTAGAAGGGAGGGATGCAGACTGTAAGAAGAAAATTAAGTTGTCTCCTTGCCTCTTTCATGCTAATTAATGCATTCAGCTGTACTGAAAGGAATTCAAACTCGTGATAGTCATAAGAGAACAGATCAAAGAAGAAAAAAACAGACCAAGTGAAGGAAAAGAAAGCTGCAGATGCTTTTCAGTTAACAGACAGGATACAGGTCTGAAGGAGGTAAGATTTGTATTATTTTATTCTAGAAAGTTTTCTGTAGTTCTTCAAGGTATGCTTCAGAAGGGGCTTAACTGTATCTAAGGGAACTTTGGCAGTGTTTTGTTTCCTTGGCTAGAATTCTCTTCAGTCATCAGGTTTTACACTTTGCCTGTATAAGGTAGGGGTATTAGCTGGATACTATCAAGTAGGATCTGTTGTGCTGCTTATATGACAGAAACACAATTATTTGTGGATTTCTTCTTCATTATATTTGATCAGTTAAGATTTTTTACAGTTCAGACTGCTTTTAGCTGGATGACTGTTCCCTTAAGACTGGAAATTAGGATTATAATAAAATTCCCTGCATATCTAAGTATAGATCGTCAGCAGATAGAAATTAGTTTAACAATCTGAACATCAACAGATCTCAAAGAGTTTACTCTGATTGAAAACCTAGCCCTTGAGTTTTTACAGGGAATAACAGAAATAAAGACTACACATAAGGACATTTTTATTTTCTTCTGAAGAGTTTTTCTTGTCCAGGTAATTAATTCTATGTTCCCCTGAAAATCTACTTCAGAAGTCTGCCGTTATTTAGTACCTAAAGAGACCACCTCAGATTCAAATACTTTGGTTCCAAATACCTTGACGTCAGCGGAGATATTAAAATGGAGACTACAGTTATGGTTTTGGGTTTTGCCTTAAACAGGGACAACTGGATATGTATGGGGATCTACTCAATTCTGAAGATATCACCTTGCTCCTGTTAAAAAAGTTGATAATACTATGCTTTAAAGATAAATTATTTATTGCACTGAGGCACTGTATTTCTGTCCTGTAGGTTTGAGTGGGACCAAGCTCACAAAATGCCAAGAGGAAACCACTATCCAGATGGCAACTTTTTCAGAGGGAAAGGATACAGCTATCTTGCTGCCGAAGAGTAAGCATAAAGCAAAAGCTCTGTTAGCATCTAAGCTGGTGGGAAAAAAAATTGCACTGAAAGAAATATACAAAAGAATATTGGAAAGTCGCTGCTGTATATAGGTGGAATACATCTTAGCTATTCTGTAGTTTTATCAAGTGTTTATCATTGCAGAATTATAGAGAGCCCTTAACTGTTAAGAAAAACCAGAATTGCAGAATTCAAGGATCTGGAGCGTGATCATACGATCACAAGTTATTAACTTTGATAATAAAATTCCCAGGTTTATGGAGGCTTATTTAGAATTTTCTTTTGAGGCTGTTGCAAGGTGATCTTCACACTAAGTTTTATCTCCAGGTCCACACGCCTCTCCTCAGAACCTTGAAGGGGCATAGTCTCACCCTAAAGGATAATAAAAGTGAAAACCCAGAGAAATGGTAAAATACCATAGACAAGCAGGCAGATACATCAAGGCCATACAAATGTGACTCAGTAAACTGTTTCTGGGTGAGACTCCAATTAAGCAGAACGAATTCAAGATAATACTTCATTAGTTTTGGTTTACAACAAAGCATGCTGTGTCTTGGATTACTGAAGACACAATCCCACTGGCAATGTGTTATTACCTCAGACAAATATTTCCAATGTGCTTGGGATATCTGCATGTGGAATGTGCTTCTGGTACTGGTTTACTAGCTCCCAACCTTGTGTGTCCCCCACACACTGCAAGATGTTTGTTTTACTGCGTTCATCCCTGGGCAGAGAGAACAAATGAAGGGGAAAGTTCTCTCATTGTCCTTCCAAAGCTGCTCAGCTCCATAAAGAAGCTGGCCGGTCATGTCTCAGCATTTGAAACTAACCACACTCACCTCTCATGGCCAGGAATTCCAGTGGCGGCAATAGCAAGCTGCGTTTCTGCAAACACCAGGGAGAAGGGACTCTCTCCTGCCAGCTCTGGAAGGAGCATTCGAGATATGCACAGAGATTCCTAACAGCACAGCTGCAACTTCACCTGCAATTGCAAGAAATTGCACGTGCACTTTTCATACTAACCTCCGAGCAGGCAGGGAAGGAGTGAAGTCGCAGACATGCAGCTAAAATCACCAACTGCAGATGTGACACACATTTTGGGGGTTGGGGGGGAGCACGGGCTAATGGATGGCTAAAACTACAGAGCAGGTGAAAAGCAGTAAGCCGACTCGAAACGTAGCAAAGGCAGCAGCTGCTTGGAGAAGTAGTCTCTCTGTGTTTTAACTGTGCCAGGGACAATAAACAGAAACCGTAGATCCATCTTGTAACTTCGAGTATCAGCTGCAACAGGAAGCACATAAGCTGCATGCTGGGGTTAAACCCATCTCCAGCCAGCACCAGGTCTTGAAGGGGCAGGTGTAACTTGCAAGATCCAGGTAGTTGTGAAAAATAAAATCCCAGACAGGCAGTTCAGACAAAAAGACAGCCTGTTCTGCCATACGAATCCGCTTCTCAGGTCACAAGGAAACAGTCCTTCACGAGACTCTGAGTCAGGGAAACGATACCAAGTAGGTATAAAAGGTCTCTGAGAAGTCGCATACTCTGGCTCTCAGGCCCAGCGGAAAAGCTTCCTAATTGCTGCAGGGAAACTCAACATAAAATGTACACAATTATGTTAGAATGGGTCCATTTCTTCTCCTGTCCTCTTTTTCCCTTCAGCGTTTTGCAGAGTCATCTGCTCCCCAACAGGCAAAGAACGAGAAAAGGAGGAGTGGATTCTGCATGCCGTGACAGGGAGGATATTAACATAGGAGGAGGGGGCTTTTGTGACTAGAAAACCTGCAATCACTTTGTCACCTTTCCTTCTGACAGATGGTAGAATTGCGCTATTTCTCCCAAGTCCCGGGGAGGCAGCAGGAATGGTGTCTTACAGCGCAGTCTGCAAAGCCTGTGTTCCCTAAAAGTAGTCACAGAACAAGAACTAAAGAACTATAGAGGTCATTATGAATAATTCACCATTTCTTATTTGGTGCTCTGGGGTTGCGTAGTGATTTATGTACACCACACCCCCCTTTTCCCCCCCCTCCCCAGTCCCTCTGTCAGAAGCAGTTGTTGCAATATGGTGCAATTAGGACACGTTTCTCAATACTGGCTGCCTAGAGAAACTTAAGAAATAAACATGAGCAGTGTCTCTGCAGGTGTGGCATTTCATTTATTTCACATTCTCTTCTAATATCGTAATGCTGTTTGCTAGATTTACGGGCAGAGGTTTTTTTGGGTTTTTTTTGAAGTAGGAGTCACTGGTAGGTTATTATCTTCAAACCAATATATTCCTCATTTTTAAAATGCTGAAGAACTTGGCAGAAAATTTAGCTATCTGCTACAGAGACTGGCTGAAGTTATGATACTTTTGCCATTTTCTGAAGGCAAAATCCATGCCCTTCTCCAGTAAAAGGACACCCATGCAAACTTTTGCTCTAATCATTCTTGCTGCCAGAAGAATACATCTAGTTCTTGTGTTAATCACTTTGTTTTGCTTTCCCAACAGAGCTCTGGGCATTGGACTTTTTGTTTTGGTGCTGGCAATTTTACTTATCTTTGGCTGCTGGTATTACAGAAGACGCAGTGGCTATAAAAGCCTGCGGGTAAGCACGGCAGCGCGTCCCCCTAGCAAGCTCTTCCGCTGACAGCACAGAACTACCCTTTGCACACACCTTAGCCTGAAGAAGTTGGAAGTCAGGCAAAGGGGTTGAGGAAGCAGAAGCACAGGGAGATGAAGCCCGTTGCCCAAGTTTGCACAACACATCAGTGGAAAAACTGATCTCTAGGAAGCATTTAACTTCACGTTTACCCCAAACCACGATGTGTTACGTGTTTTTTCATTTAAGTTAAAGTAACATATTCACTAGTCGTTAAGATTTACCCCTAAATAAGGACAGGTATTTTTAGCATAGACCTAGGAAGCAAAGAAAAATAACTCACAAGTAACTATTAATTTCAAGTATGGGTGTTGCATCATTTATTTGTATAGAAGTTGACTTGCAATTATAAGGTTTACAGAAAAGCAGGACAGCTTTGAGTTTTGCTTTCTCATTAGAACTATTTCCAAAAATTCTACTTTGTGTCCTCTTAAAAAACTATTTTAAAAGGTACATTCCTTCCCAGAAGGAATTGTTGTTAGAAGACTCAAAGCTGTATCTTTGATGAAGCTCTGCTCTCTCTCCTATGAAAGGGATGCCACTTTTAATCCTTTAAGGCGAAGGCTTTATCCAGTTGTATGTTTTACAGTAAAAATAAGTTCTCCTAGTATTTCAAAGAAGATGTGACCATCTGGAATTTAAAAACATATGTCTCAGCTAAGTCAGCAAATCCTTTTCCTTGCTGTTTCCAGTTATTTTGTCCTGCTACCTTTCCCATACGTGTATTTCCAATACACATATCATAAATCATTAACTTTCATAGTGAAATGTAGCAAACCCAAAAGTAACACTAAAAAAAAAAAAAAAAAAAAAATTCAAAAAGCAAACTGGAATTCCTCAATGCTGGCTTTGTATGCCATGGCAAAAAGTATAATCTCTTTTTAAATTTCTTCTCATGGCAGATTGCTGCTGTATGGTTTTGAAACACACCAAATTTTTGTTAGGCTTTTTGGCTAGGGGAGAGCTGGTACAGAATGCATACAAAAGAAATGGTGGAAAAATGGAAAAGAATAAGGTTGGAGATTAAAGAAAGAAATGGGTGGTGTAAAAGGGAGGAGGCATTCAGGCACATGAGAAGATGTCAGTTCCTGTAAACATCCCAGACCTCAAAAATGTGATCCTCATTCTTCTGGCAGTGTAACCATGTCTCAGCAGAGACAGCAAATATTAACAGGTGGATGGCCTCTTACTGGTTGGTATTGTTTCTGGCCCTAATCCCAGATTCTAATAATTTCATGTATGGGTGATGCACCACATATTTGTATAGAAGTTTACTTGCAATTTTAAAAAACTGCAAAAGAAAAAAAATTAAAAAGAAAAGCAGGGCAGGTTTGAGTTTTGCTTTCTAACTAAAACAGTTTCCAAAAATTCTACTTTGTGTCCTCTTAAAAAACTATTTTAAAAGGTACATTCCTTCCTGTACCTTTTATGTATTAGGTAAATGCACTGTCAAATACTAAAAGATGCCTAATTTGCTCCAATGTCATATTCTTCTCTTCCTTTCATCTTCCCCACATTTCTTTATGATCTGTCACAGAGCAAAGGTGGAAGTGTGGGCACAATACGAACCATGGTAGGTGAGGGAACAATGCTGGACTGCAAAATGGCTCTGCAGGAGTACAGAAACTTTAATTCTGTGGTGAGTTGCAACTCAAGGTTTCATTTACTTACAACTTAGTAAGACATGATGTGACAATCTTGGTAGCCACTTGTGGACCATTTCTTTCTTGGGGTATGTTGTCTAGATTGGGTCTTCAATGTCTCTAAATTAACTTAAAAGTAGTGTTGTGCAGATTTTTTACTGTGAAAAGGGTTTTTAAAAACTACTATTGAGAACTCTTTAAAAAAATTATCTTCTTTCAGCTACCTTTATTCTTAAGTTGTCTGAGTATTATGCAATCTATTAGAATGATGTAACAGCTGAATGCTGAAAAATGCTGAATAAACAAACACCTCCTTAACAGAGCTA
>VZTU01032260.1:190604-219821 GCA_013400835.1 Zapornia atra | reverse complement strand
TGCAATATGAGCTGGGGAGCTGCTTTGGCAGGGGATTGGACCCCATGAGCTCTTGAGGTCCCTTCCAACCCCTATGATTCTATGATTCTACAGCAATGAATTAGAAAAGTGACTTTAAAGACATTTTTTAAGATACAAGATCTTGGTGCTGTACTTGCACTATATCATGCTTTGCATTATTACAGGCATCCCCACGCATTCCAGTGGGAGTCTCTTTAACGTAAATATCAGAACCTGGTAATTTAGGTTTATTCTGTGGTTGTTAGGTTTGTTATTAAAAACACGAAGACTCTTTATGCTAGACTGGGGCCTTTATAAGATATGGAGTTAAGCTCTCCTCTCTAATTTAGTCTCCTGTTCTCCATTCTCATTCCAAGAGAACAGTGTTAAATAAATGGATTTTGCATGACAGAGCTGCTGATGAGCAGGCTCCTCAGTCAGGTTAGAAACAGAAAATCGATCAGATTCTGAGCTGATATATACACATATCACTGAGATGGAGTCAATGGAGGTATATCCATTTAGGGTCACTGTAGTTCTGGCCCAATGGTTGCCATTTTCTTAGAGTAGGTGATTTCCTGTGATAAAATGACTATGAGTTATCTGTCTGCTGACTCCAGTGGTTTTAAATTCTGTCTTCTCTCTTTAAACTCATGTTTTGGTTAGACTTTAATACTTTGCATGTTTTAGAACTGCTGCAATTGTGCTTGTTAAGGAAATCATGAGTTCATATAGTCTGTTGCCAGGGAAGGATCTGTCCTACACAGAACAGGCCTAATACTTGTTTCCCCAACCAGTTTTTAAAGACTTCTATTGTTGCAGATTCCGCAACAACGTTGAGGTGAGTATTAACAAGCCTAGTTACCTTGTGGAAGTGGAACAAGGTAGGATTATATCTTTAAAAATTATGATCTTCCTGAGTTTGTGGCCACTCTTAAAGTTCTCAACAATTTACATGTTTCAGCCTGGCTTTTGCAGAAGCATCATACATCCTCAACCCACACTCCTTATCTCAATAATTTTGCTAGTGCTCTCACAGAGGTTTTCTCCTATAGTTCTTCCTCAAAACCACAGACAAATTCAAAGGCCTCTTTTGCCTTTGATGATGTCAATTAGCAGGCAGCACAGGGGCCTAAGATATTTATATTGATGAGTTAAAAAACAAACCAAACCAAAACAACAACAGAGAAATTCACTCCAGAATGACTGTACTGGCTACACTGACTACCATAATATGAAGTTCATGGCAAAGGGATTTACAGGTCTTATAGTCTTAGGGGGCACAAACTCAGGCTATCTGAATACTTTTATAAATCCTATATGCAGGTACACCTGGATACTTTAAGAGAACTGTCTGTCAGGAAGGGACAGCTGATGCCAGTGAGCACTGGATTGTGGCAAAGACATAGTCCTGTTTTTTCCCTTCCACTCCTGCTCTGTCATTCTGCTCATTTATAAAGTTTTTGTACCCCAGTCACCACAGGGGTCTGCTGAGCTACAGTGTCAGGAAGATACAGATATTCTAAAAATGAAAACATCTTCAGGCATTCACAGACTAAACTAGAAGATAAGGACTGATATTATACCAGTAGAACCAAGTCTGAGCCAGCATCTCTGTTGGTGCAAATTTTGGGCAGTCTCACCAACCTACAGGGAGCCCCATAACTGCCAACAGCTCAGGTCTACCCAGGGAACATTGAAACATTGGGAGGGAAGATCCAGTCTGCATCTCACTGGCAGTGCTAGGCACTTCAGAAGATTAGTATCAAAAGCACATCTTCCCATAGTTTTCCTTTGAACTAAGAACTGTGATTGTTCTCTTTGTAATCTGTGTTTTTACAAAGCTGCCTCTCCCCAAAGAGCACTAAAATATTTTGCAAGCCAAAGGCCTCATTCAGGTCTGTCTTATATTGATATAAATGAAAATAAGCCTGTTGGTAGATCAGAATCAAGCCCTTTGTGTAAACAGCATTCTTGAAACTCATCCTTCTCTTGGGCAGAAATCAATCAGCATACCTGTTTGGCTTTAACCCTGCTGTCATAAGCAGGAGTGGAAATTTGGAGTGTGCATTCAGTAAAGACTCTGTGTTTGATGGTCTAGGGTTGACTGGGCTGATGGGTAAAATTCCTCAGGACAGGAGTGGCCTCTTAGAGAAGGTCAGAAATTAGAAATCCCATGGATGCAGTATAGCAAGGGGATGTCAACCCTCGGATCTCTCCCCAGTTTTAGTGCAGATGACCTTGTTAAGTTGCAGCTTGCTATAGAGGTAATCAAGGGGTTGGATTTGGATCCCTATGCATTTTCTTACAGTCATGCATGTCCCAGTATAAAAAGTTTATGTCTCCTAACACTAGACCTTCATTTTCACTGGTCTTTTTAGAGCAGCTCACAAGTCTAGAGGGTTATATTGACTTGCAGTTTGAAAACCCTTGGCTTCAACCACCAGCCTGTAGCACAGCTGAGGCTTCCAAGAACTGCCATGATGAAGAACAGATAGATAACTTATATGGGAAATGACCCATTGCTGACCAAGTGACATGTCTGCTATTGAGCTCTAAAATGTTGGCTTTCACTATTGCAGGTATTCACCATTTTGGGACAGGGACAGTGTTTCATTGAGTCTTCTCTTTAGATAACTGCAAATGAAAAATTTAAAAAAAAAAAGAAGACGAGGCAACAGAAACAGGTGCCACCCTTTTCCCTCTTTCCTCACTTATTTCACTCCACATAAGCCTTAAATTGCTCAGTGCAAAACATATCCTGAGATATCCTGGGGCATCAAGGGGTCTCATTCTAACTCACTGGCATCTCTCAGGTAAGGTAGAAAAAAATCCAAGGGTGCACATGTGTGTAGGGGGATTTGAAAACAAAATAAATAACCTGAGACAAGTCTGGAAAACAAAATAAACAAACAAATAAATATCGACCTGGTTTTGCTTTCAGGACTAGAGCATTGCCAAGGAGAGCAAGTTTGCTCATAGTTCTTTATGGGGTCTCCCTTGATTTTTCACTACAGAAACACAGCTCATGGAAAGCATCAAGAGAAACAGGCTTCCACTCTGGGTCCATATTCTTCTTCCCCTGTAAACCCTTGAGTTAAAATGTCCCTACCCCGGAAGCATGGAGCTCATTTTGAGGTCCTCGGTGGAGACCTCAGATCTGCCTTTGCCTTCTCCCCAAAAGCCTTGCTTTAAATAAATAACGATGTGCTGTAAATAAATCCAGGATTGTTTTCCCTGGAAAGATTTCTGAGGAGCCTGGGCAAGAGCAGAATGAATGTGGAGGAGTGTTTGAAACCAGAAGGAAAAGATAGGCAGAGTTTTAGCTAACTTGCTCCACTAATTTAAAGGGACAGACCCAATGGGCCCACCAGGAGCAGTGCATACAACAGCTAAAACTCTCCTCATAGGTGTTATTCCCACCAGCTGCTTCATTGGTAGCCTCCCCTCCCGACGGCAGAGTGCTCCCTGATACACAAGAATACACCCAGAGCTGTCGGGGTTTGTGTTTGCTTAATAGCATCGATCGTTTTTAATTATCTGGTTGTAGTTAGGCAGCTCTGCCTTAATGTCAGACAGTCCCCAGAGAGGCAGGGCTGACGCCTCGCAGCCCAGTCAGCCGAAGCCGCATTCCCCCGGTGCTGGTGGCAATGACACAGCTACCAGAGGAACTAATACCAAGCAGCATCTGAAACCAATAAAGCAAATGAAAACTGCGGGGAAGCGTAAGCTGCAGGCGTCTGGGTGGGAGCAGCCAACACGTTGGGTTAGATAGAGAGAACTCATTAGCGGCCATTTTTATCCTGACAGACATCCAAATCTTGGAGATAAGGTTCCTGTTGAGATATTTCCCTGTCATCCGTAGCTTTTGATCTCTAATTTTGATCTTCATTTCTATGTGATTGCTCTCAGATGCCAGATTCCTCTCTCCTCCCTCTTACCAAATGACTTTGTAGCAGCAAGCTTGTTGGGGACCCAGAGTTTCTAGTGCTACAATGAGCATTCCCATTCACTCAAAAAATTTCCATTACTGTAGCAAAAGGACTTGGATTTTCCTCCTGCCAATGCACAGTCAGTTGTCAGCACAGGCTGGCAGGACAGACTCCTAACACCCCATGGAAAAGTCCATCCTAGGAAAGCAGCAGGAATGGTACCCATTCCCATAGTAAAACTGCCCAAAAAGCAGATGCTGGCAATTTGCTTAAGCCCAGATTGCCTAAACTTAACTCAGAAAAGTCTCTTTGGTTCATTTTAATGACAGATGTATCATGCTTTTGGTTTCGCTGGCAGAGCATCCCCAAGCCTTCTTTGGAGTTGGACTCACGGGACAATTACAACCAGGAAATACTGAATACCAGTGGACGCACAGGCTTCAGAAATGCAAGAGTATCAGAGGCTGCAGCCTATTATTTCCAGAAAGTCCATCAAACAATTGCAGGCAATGGAGCAATAGCAACAAAAAATCTGGAACATCACCAAACATTCACATCTTGTAAGTGCAAGTAAGACTGCAGCAAGCTATTGTTCGGATTTAGACCCAAGTGAGTTTTGCATACTTTTGTAGCTCAAGTAAAGAGAATGAATACAGCTCATCTTACTTGTCTGACACAAACCTCCTTCAGATGGTTTGCCCAATTTAATGGTCAGGGAGACATATCTGATGCTGTGCAGAATACAAATGCATTCCCCCTCAGCTTTTTCCAAGTTCCCCAGCCTACCATTGCTGTGAGCTCTGTTGTAATGAAAAGGGCTGATTTCTGACTTCAGAAAAGGGGCTTCTCCACTCAGGCTGTCCTGAAGACATTGCTCTTCTTGATGTTGAAGGTCGATGTCTCTTCTGTGATGCCATCATCACTTTGCTACATTGAGCCTCAAACAGGCCAGTAACGGACTGGATGACACTAACCCAGGAGATACTCAAAGGCTATTTGTATTCAAGGGAGTCTGAAGCCTTGGGAAGGATACCAGCCCCCTCTCTTTGGAGCAGGATTTAACACAGATTGAAAATCTTCCATACACTTGAAGGGTTTCTGCTTCATTCCCAGGGATGCTTTGCAAGCATGTCAACCCTAATTAAATCATTCCAAATAGTTACATTGTTTTTGAGAACTGTCAAATATATATATGCACATAGACATACAATTCGTAACTTATTTGATCACAGTAATACATAAGTTCCTGAAAGTCATTGAGTCCTGTATCAAATTGCCTTCAGTCTAAACTGTTTTATTCTGTTCAATTGAGTTATAAAACCTTGGCCACCTAGTGAATCTGGTAGTGGCTATAAATCTCTGCAGCTGGGAAACTGGAAGGCAGCCCTGCCTACCTTACAATGAGAAGAAACCCTGCTTCCCATTCCAATTCAGCAGTGCCTGCAGAGTATAAAGACCTTTCTGAGCAAAATCCTTCAAAAATAGTAATAAAGAACCAAGGGGAGCCCAGGGAAGAACATGTTATTATAGATGTTATTTGGAGAGTTGCTGCATTTTGAAGGGCATGTTGAAAGCCACAGCTGTGACAGGATGGGAGTTTTGCTCTGCAAGAGTTTGCAGGCGTCCTGCTGCAAAGCGTATTGACAGGACACATGCAGCACTACCATACTGCTGCTGAGCTATATCACTTTGTTGTACCCACTGCTTGTAAGGCCCTTAGAAATCCAGTGAGCTACACTGAATGTTGCTGAACATCCATTTCCCAAGCCTATTGAAATGGGATTTTTTTTTTGGTGTGTGTGAATGGCCAATGAATAGCACAGCCCTGACGGAAGAAAACCAGCCAATTCCTGGCTTCTCTGTTAGGACTGAATAAAGACGATCAGCTCACACAGTAGGAGGAAAGGATACAACACACTTGTGATAAACTGGTTGCCTTTTATCCCATTTTTCTATTAACTTCCACGTTTTCACTTTTCCTTCCTTCAAAAAATTATTATAAAGCCTTGTATAACACTGAGGCCAAACTAATGGCTCTGTAGTTGTCCAGAACATCTCATCTTCTCCCTGCTTTTCTTATTTAACCATGAAGCCCAAATCCTATTTTCCAATTACATGAGCTACTCATGACTGAATGAATGCACCATTGCTACTGGACTAGCCAATTCACACCCTTCTTCTTCCAGAATCTGGGGACAGAGACTATCTGTCCCCAAGTCTCTCTTTCTCCTCCTATGTGGTCATTCCCATTTCTATAGCCTCATCCTCATTTGCAAGTTAACCCATGTCCTTAAGCAAAATGAAGGTGTGCTGTCACGAGCAGCTGAACTACTCTGACACGGCACAAGCTGCAAGGGAAAGATCCTGGCTCTCCCATCTCCCCACGGTCCCATTCACCCCTGGCACCAACTTGGGTGCCTACAGAGCAGTTCCCTGAGCTGATTCAACTTGATAAAATGGCACCAAAACTAGCCTTGCACTTTGTTGAGGTGTTTTTCTGATGGGTTAAGGAGCTGGCACAAGGCATGGGATGAGGCTGCATGAGCATGGTGGGGAGATGGGAAAGAATAGCAGAGCCTCTGCTTGCTGGCAGAGATGAGTAGCCTCTTAAACCACCTTGCCCTGTCTCACAGCACTGCACCCCGAGGCAAAGCAGTGGTTCAGTTTTGGTGCCATATTTTCAATCTCCTTGCTCTCGCTGAGTTGTCCTCTCCTATTCATCTAGCTGAAAAACCTTCTGGTTTTGATTTTAATTTCCTTTGCAAGGTTTAACTCAGCTTGACAGTTGGCAGTTCTCACAAGCCCTCTATGCTTTCTGACCTCTAAGATGTGGCTTCTTTTGCTGACTTTTTTCAGCCCTTATAGCCTTTCACTCTGCCCGCTCCAAATATCCTGTTTGAAGTGGATCTTGCACGTGGTTCAGTCTGGAGCCTTCCTCTGCAATATTGGTCTCAATCCTGAGCAGGGTACAAGAGCAAAGGGGTTTTTCCATTCTTTCCTGGAAAGTATTCTGCACATCCTCCACACAACAGTCCTAGAGCTCTTCAACCCCATCAGTTTTGCAGAGAATTCCTCTAATTTGTTTAAATTTGCCCCTTTGAACCTAAGTTACAGATCCCTTTTTTAATACTTTCATTTCATTTACATGGATTCGTCTCATGATCACAGCTCCAGAGTCATGATTTTCTCTAGAGATCTCACTGTCTACAAAATCATCTTGTATTTGTTATATAACAAAATAGTGAATGGATTAGCCTCACACTCAGGACTGTGTGGGCCTTTCTTGGTAGCATTTGTTTTCCAGAACACGTGTCCAGAATTAAAGCTTCCCATAATGATACAATTCTTGCTCCTGCCTTTCTGGTACAAATCAGTGCTGCTCTTTCTGCTTCCTGCAGGTGGGTGGTTGAGTGCATACTCATCTGTCACTTCCCCTCTGTGCTTTACCCTTTTATTGCTTTGTAACCTCTGGGGCCCCTGGATAGATCCATTTTATCTACTTTTCTTGTTGAACTCCTGGCTCTTCTTTTTCCTGCTGCCTTCTCCTCCCCTTTCTGTAATGCAGTGGATCTCTTCCTCAGCCTCTTTGCTCCTCTGCTAGTCTTTTCCTCTACCTTACTTCTTACATTTTGCTTCTACAGTTCACTGCAATTAAACAGTAGTTTATCTCTCCAGGTACCTTCACCAGCAGATGTTTAAGAGACCTGAGCTGTCCATGCAGGCTCTGTGCATCTCTAGCAAGCCTTCAGTTCACCACTGAACTCCACTGTTGTCTGCAATAAGATCCCCAGATTTCTTACCTCCTCTTCTTTGAGGAAGGAAAATACCAGGCATAAAGGTCCAAATATTTCTAAACTAAGATACATTCATCAACTTCTGCATTCACTGATAGCACCGTGTCTTTGGGCAACTATTTCTGCTTCACTGAGCCATTTTTAACAAAAAGTGGACAGCCACGCTCAGCCCTCTATTAAATACTACATTTCTTATGGCTCCTACCATATGATAAAAGTTCTCCAGGGCAAGGTAACATCACCTGGCATTTCGAATTCAACATGATGTTCCTCTTCCTGGGCTGCTCTATTTGGTGTGAAACATTTTACCTCTTTACCTAGATGTGGCCAAAAGTATAGCTCAGAACCTACTAGGGATTGGCCTGCAGTGCCTGTACAAATAAGCAACCTTGCCCTACGCTATATACATGGACAAGAAGCAGGGGAAGATTGTTTTCTCCTCCAACAAGTCTGCCATATGGGAGTAACTGGGCAAGCTCGCTTTCTCCTTCTGGTCATTGAGGGAACCAGTGACCACATTGTGGCTTTTGGAATTAAAACCGGGTTTCATCTATGCATCGTGAGTGGCAAAGTAACAGGCTGCTCATACCTAAGGGCCTGGGTTGGAGCTACAGTTACGGTGTTTTTAGAAAGGTTTCCTCTGAAAAACAGAGACCTGGTACAAAACCTAACCCTGGATTTTGGATTCAGTATCTATGGGATGAGTTACTGTGCAGTTTCTGGTGTTTAATCACAGAATCACAAAGTTGGAAAAGACCTTTGAAGATCATCAAGTCCAACCAATCCCATCCTAAGCTAAACCATATCCCGAAGTACCTCATCTACCCTTTTTTGAACACACCCAGGGAAGGTGACTCAGCCCCTCCCTGGGCAGCCTGTGCCAGGCCCTGACAACTCTTTCAGTAAACAATTTGTTTCTAATGTCTAATCTGCCCCTGTCCTGGCACAGCTTCTTGCCATTGCCCCTTGTCCCATCTCCTGTCACCTGGCTGAAGAGACCATCACCCACCTCTCCACAACCTCCCTTCAGGTAGTTGCAATAAGGACTCTGCTCACTTTGCATCTTCTACTGTTACTGTCACCTCCTTCTTCTTCTGTTTTCCAAAAACTTGTAGGTGCTGAGATCCTCAAAAACTTAGTTAAATTTGGCTCTGTGGCTGAGTAGTTATTTAGGAAAAACTGCACGTGTATATACACACATGCACAGAGGCACAACCAAATCCCAACTACGTTACAAAACCAGGGGAGAAAAGTATTAATACGCATTCATCTCTAGCTAAGCACTGACAGCAGGGCCATGTATTATCTTTGCCAGTCTTATTTTCACTTGAATGGTTTTCCTCTTATCCCCTGTGGTGTTTAAGGTCTTCCAAAAGAAATACAAATGATCATTGGAAATGAATAGCTGGTTGTGCATGGGTGTTGGGAGAGAGCTGAAAATGGGCTTTCACTCTGCATTCAGTGAGAAAGTGAATCACTCTCACACAAAGCTAGGGCCTCGAATGTGAGCAGAGAGAATGAAAGCAGGATGTGATTCTCAGATGACATTTGCTGCTGTTTATCTAGTGGAACAGTGCATAGATTTGGTGTAGAGGAAACACAGCATCTCACTGCTGGGGAGCAATTGTATTCATTTTGAAGTGATCTATTAGCTCTCAGGTCCTTTAAGAAAATGGGAAATAACATGAAAAGAGGTGGAAAAGGGAAGGAGAAAGTAGAAGGAGCTATAGGGCCAGTCTGAAGTCTCTGGGAAGCTGTGGAGGGACAGAATTCTGGGCTTAGCAGGCTCTTTGTCCCAGCTATGATGATTTAATCTGTTCTTGAACTTTGTGTAGAATCTTGTTCTTACATAAAAGTAGAGTCCCAGAGCTGGAGATAAAGGATCCAGGAGCTAACTAGAATCTCTGAGTCTGCATGGAGTTGAAAACTACGTTATTATTCCACTTCAAGCAAGTATAGACTGAGAGCTGTGTGGGCTGGATGTGTGCAAATCTAAAAGCTTAAAAACTGAAAGTGAGTTTGATCACTGCGTAGCAGATGTGCTGGATGGAATGGCTTCCTTTCCTTCTACGCTTAATCCGCTCAGCTTCTCTGCTTAATGCCCACGCCTTGCTTGTGTGTCCAACATCCACCAGCTGGCCAAGAAGGGCCATGTCCCCTCCATCTAACCCGCTCATCGGTAATTTGGAGACTAATATTTAGAGTATGCAAAGTCTGGTTGATCTTGGGTTCAAACCCCAAATGCTGTAGCTCAATAAAGCTTCATTGGTTTCATTTTCATTAGCTCAGCCAAGCCAGTTCTGAGAGACAGGAACACCATTAGCCTCATTTAGCTCAAAATTTCTTCTTAGAAACTGTCACAGTATTCCTGCATTGTAGGAACCTTGGAAGAGCAATGACTCAAAAATGGGACAGCACTGACCCTGAGCCTAGATCTTTTAGCAAATGGAAAATGGAGCAGATCCTTAGTTTTTACTAGCAGACAGGGCTGAAGAGTTTTAGGAGGAACCACGTCTACTTACACTTGCTGATGTCTCTGCACACTGTGCTGGGACAGTGGAGAAAATCCTGCCTTGTTCAGAAAGAAAGCAAATAACTACATTTCTAAACTAAAATAAATTCAGCAGGGTAAGATCATCACTGATGTCTCCTTCCAGCCTGTACGGGGCTGCCCAGAATCAAGGTATTGCTGATTGGTGATACTTCTCCAGGGAAGCAGCAAGTCCTCAGTCTGTGTTCCGGCAAATTTTCAAGGTGTGGACACTCCTCTAAAGAAGATACTGAGGAATACAGAAAAGTAGAAGAAGGTGTTATCCCCAAAGCTTGCTATCTGCCTGGTTAATCAAGGGAGACCAGGGGGAAACCTGCAACACATAGCTTTCCCACGCTCAGCTCCAGGTGGGTCCCTGTCCCTAGCCCACTGAGTGATAAAGAGGGTCTGCTCCATAGGGGGGAACTTGGGTTTGAAAATCTGATTTTCTGATTTCAGTGCTATGCCATAGCTGTGTTTATGTGACTTGCTCATGGGCAAGGTGCTGGGCTTGGGTATGCACTGGCAAGGTGTCCTCAGTGTCATCCAGGGCTGCATGCATGCCCATGCAGCCTCTCTGGATCTGAATTTACTCTAGCAGTAACAAGCTGTCCACGTTGACTGCCCTGTCACAAAAAACAAGTCCATCCTCACAGAAAACAGCGTGCCTGTAGAGAGTCTGGCTCCAGTGCTCCTGCGAGCCCAGCTTGAATTAGCAGTTATTTTCATTTATAGGAGCTTGGAGGCTTTAATGAACATTGGAGTTTCATAGTGCATAATAACTATTTTTCAGTCTCTTTTCTACCAGTGCAATGAATAGTTAATCAGTCATTTCACAAAGTTTCATGCAGCATTTGTCCTGGACAGTGAGAAAAAAAAAATCCAGCAGCCTGCTTAAAAACCCCAGTAATTTACAATGGCCAGCAAAGGTGCTTTTGCTGGGTCAGAGTGAGAACAAGCACAAAGGCATCTCACTTTTCCTTTTCTCTTCCTTTTTTTCTTTTTTTTTTGGTGGCAGTGTCTGGGTGGTGGCTCATTATCAATTGTAAATTACGGGGGGGGGGTTGGGGGGGGGGGAGAAAAAGACATGAATGACAAAGTTCAGAAACAGCATCTGCTGAAGAAAAACAAATGAGGTGGGGGGCAAAGCAGGGAAAAAACAGATGAAACACTGTAATTGCTTGGCAACAAGTTGCTATTGTAATTTAGAAAATTGGAAGCATCCGTTCTCAAACAGTTCAAGGTTTATTTTGTTCTTCTGCGGCCCTTGTTTGGCCATCAGCTGTGTCCTCCCGCAGGCCCGCTGGCTCCCCGCACACCCAGCCCCGCTGGACTCGGCCTGCTTGGTTATGGGCCATGGAAGAAAGCGGTTTTGCAATTGTTTCACTGTGCAGTCATTTAACAAGATTAGAGATAATTTGCCCCTTGGAATGCAAAACTGTTTCTACAGGTGCTTAAGCTTCCTGGCTTTTGGATTAGAGGCCTCAGTTTTGTTTTGTGCCATTGCATTCAGTGGGTCTCCAAGGACTGTAAATAAATGAACAGCTACCCTCCACAGCTGTGAAACCAATTTTCCAGCCCCAGCTACAAGAGCTGCAGCTTACAAAGCTCAGTGGATGCAGATAAATATGTGCATGCTAATGTATTACACGTGCTGATTAACTAATACAGACTGTGCCTGGATGCAAAGCATTTGCCAACCGGTAGGCTCCGGAGAAAGCAGCATGGTCAGAGAGGGAGTGGGCTGCTGAAGGCAAGCAGGAGGTGCAGAGTGGCCAGAGCTGCTAGGGGTGGTAAAAAGGTTGATGGCCATTCTCCCTGATGCTGGCAGACTTCTTTCACACCTTCATATTTGGCTGTCCCTCGGAGGAAAGAACAAGTCCCAAGATTTGGCCACATCCAGGAGGACGGGAAGTCTAGTAGACATCCACTGAGATGAGGAACCTCAAGGATATAGGGGATGCCATGGACTCCTTCCAAAGGAAAGGAGAGCCAATATATGCTTCCCCAGAGACTCCTGTGCATTGCATCCAGCACAGGTCCTGCCAAATAGATGTTGTCTCTGGAGCAACTCTGTGAGAAGGATAGTAGATGCCTGGAAGGGGCTGTCTTATGGGTTTCTTACTGGGGCTCGAAGGAAGTGTCATTTATTTGACTTTCACCATTTTCTTCTTTTATCCTCCCCCCTTTTTTTTAGTGTTCTCTTCATTCTTTGGGTGTAAATTGTTTATTTGAGTTGAGAGGGAAATTTTTAAAACTGTCTTTTTTATTTTTTTTCCAAAAAGCTGATTCTTAATTCACATATGGGATTGAAAATCAGACCTTCTGAAAATCCCCACAAGACGAAATTACTTTTCTCTGCTAAAGCCTGTGGCAGTTCTCAGTTTAATGACAGACTCAGGAGCATGATGCTGCTATAATTCCTAGACCTGGGAGGTCCAAGGTGCACAGCACCCTGCTGAACTAGCCACCAAAGACACTGGGCAAGGTTTGAAACCTGCTTGGTGACTGCAAATCCATCAGCAGCATGCTCTGGTGCTGGCAAAGCCCTCCTGAAACTCAGCCACCCTTTGGTCTAGATGAATCAGCTGCTTCAACGGCAGTAGATTTTGACATGACCTGACTTAATTTCTCATTTGTGAAAGACCAGTGGCAGTAAAAATCCTGCATGCAGTAGAGGACATGCTTTCTGTACCTCTCTGCTCTGTTGCAGCACTAGGCTCTGTGAGCACAGGTCTGGGAGGGTGACAGGTTCCCATGGGGATGGCTACAGGTAAGCTTCATAAAAAGGCCTCTCTTGCATTATTTCAGGTTCTGGTTGGGCTCAGGTTGCTGCTGACAAGAAAGCAGGATCTGTTACCATTAAGATTTGAAGCCTGTATCTGCTCAAACATGATGCAGAGCCTGGAAGAGTTAGGTTAAGGGTGTGTGACTTCAGTGGCTTTCAAATCAAACTCAGGTAAAAGGTCTTCTTTTGCCAAGGGAACTCCTGTCCATCTCTTAAAATATTATTGACAGAAACAAACACCTATTAAAAGCATCATAGTGTTTAATCAGCAGCAAAATAAAGGTGGAATCCTCCATTCTATAATTTTAGCAAAATATTCCTGACAGGAAGTTCATGAGATGCATAAAATACAGAAGAGATTTAGTGAGCATTCCTTCATTCCTGCACTGTTTAATTTCTCCTTAGACCTCCTGAGTCTGTGGATGTTAAGTGTTTGACAGGCAGAAAGGATGGTCAGTGGTTGTGGGACCAGTACAAGATTTTGCCCTGGGGGCTGAGAGAGCCAATGGGATCCTGGGGGGCATCAGGAGGAGTGTGGCCAGCAGGTCACAGGAGGGGATCCTCCCCCTCTACTCTGCCCTGGTCAGGACCCAACCTGGAGTGTGGTGCCCAGTTCTGGGCTCCCTGGGATAAAATGACAGGGGTCTCCTGGAGAGAGTCCAGAGAAGAGCTACAAAGATGATGAAGGGCCTGGAGCATCTCCCCTGTGAGGAAAGGCTGGGTGAGCTGGGACTGTTCAGCCTGGAGAAAAGAAGACTAAGGGGGGACCTTGTTAATGTCTATAAATATCTGAAGGATGGGATGCAGGGGGAAATGGCCAGCCCCTTCTCAGTGACTGTGGAGACAGGACAAGGGGCAATGGCTGCAAGTCAGAGCATAGGAAGTTCCACACCAACATGGGGAAGAACTTTTCCCCAGTGAGGGTGCCAGAGCCCTGGGACAGGCTGCCCAGGGGGTGTGGAGTCTCCATCTCTGGAGAGATTCCAGCCCCGTCTGGACGCCGACCTGTGCAATATGAGCTGGGGAGCTGCTTTGGCAGGGGGTTGGACCCCATGATCTCTTGAGGTCCCTTCCAACCCCTGTGATTCTATGATTCTATGATTTAGAAGTTGCTTTTCAAGACCATGCAAAAGGTCTTCGGGCTACTTGAACCAAAATGCTGAAATATTTCAGAGTATTTAGGTGCCCAGGGGACAGAGGACTCGAGCTACCAGGGTTTATAGGCTTACTATGGAAGCATTTCAAAAGTGATTTAGGCAAGATATTTTCATACAGATTTTTACTGTCTTCAGATAAGTAAAACTGAAAAAGACAGATTTTGTCAGGGGAGACAAAGGTATGTTCAGCTGCAAGATACCACCAAGAGGGATGGCTCTACTCCAGCCTGACTCTTGTGTTTGTTTCCACCATCTACTGGTGGTGAAGCTTTGGTGGGGTTAGAATTTGGTGTGTGGGGTGTTGTAATGTACTGTGAGGTCAAATGAGCATTAGCATCAGATCAGAGAAGCAGCAAGATTTAGCAAGTACAGGTGAACTCAAACATTCCTTCCCACACCAGGTAGTCCTTTTAACTCAAATCAATGGTGGAAAAGCTCCTAAAACTCTCTCTTTTTTTTTCTTTCTTAAATTAAGTTAGCTGTTTCAAAATTATCTGTCACTTTTAGTAATGTTAAAGTCTTCTCAGATTTTTTTTTGTTCTCAAAACATTGTTCACCTCTGCTCCAAGAGATTTAAGAACACAGACAGCTTCAGTTGATCACAAATGCATTTTTGGCCAAAGAAATATTTGCACAGAAAATTTTGCCCAGCTGTACTCATAAGAGTTACTGAAAGCTTTTCCCACAGTTCTTCTTTTAGTAAAATGGAAAAATAGGATGTCCTTATCCAAGAGAGAGATTGCAAGAATCACTGTGTTAAGAATTGTGACTCGCATGGTAGGAGCCAAAAAGACAGGTGCAATAATTCCTGTCCCTAAGGAAATAATAATAACAACAACAATAATAAATAAAATTAATAATAATAATAATAATAATAATAATAATAATAATAATAATAATTTAAGAACCGACCCCACCCTTAAAAGCCTGACAGGGTATCCATGAAAAGAGAAAATTCCACCAATTTAATCTGCTTCAGCCAGCTGAAGCTCTGGACTTACTGATGCAGTTTGGTACTTGCCTTTTTACTGATGATCCCAGGCAACAACAATGGGGAGAGCAGATTTTGCACAGGAGGCATTTGTACAGGAGGAGTGTCATTGAAATCTCCTACAAGCCACCAGGCAGTCACTTGACAAGGAGTAAAGTTCAAGCAGCAGCAAGCAAAAATAGAAGAAAGAGCAAAGGTAGTACTAAGAAACCTGTCCAGAAAGCACAACTCAAATAACCAGCCCTACTAACTAGACAGCCACATGGAGAGCACGTATACCTTCAGAGCAAGGTGATGCCAGTGGGGATTGGTCTGCAACAGACTTTCCAGATGGCTACATATATTGCTCAAACTTCATGCAAATACTCTTTGCATGGCTTTAACTGCTTGTGCACAGAAAATCCCAATCATCACCTGTGCGTATGCCTATGGGAAACAAGAAGAAAAATACGATTGGCAGCATACAAGTAAATATGCAGGTTTTATATGGCATAGTGCTTGTGGATATTTGATTCCAGGCATCAGGAATCTCTAGTCTGTGCAGAGCAAGGCAGTTGCTAGTCCTCGGCCACAGGTCCTTCTGTGGCACAGTGCAACGCTGAGAGATTTTGCCTAGGCGCTGCAGGGGATCCGCATCCCAACTACTCTCTGGGCACCCAGAGAAGTGTCAGTCATTATTGTGGAAACTTCTGCTGCAATAACACCTAAATGTCCCGATCAAGCCTCATGCCAACTTTATTAGGCTCACCACCTACAACTACCTGAAGGGAGGTTGTGGAGAGGCGGGTGATGGTCTCTTCAGCCAGGGGACAGGAGATGGGACAAGGGGCAATGGCAAGAAGCTGTGCCAGGGCAGGGTCAGATTAGACATTAGAAACAAATTGTTTACTGACAGAGTTGTCAGGGTCTGGAACAGGCTGCCCAGGGAGGGGCTGAGTCACCTTCCCTGGATGTGTTCAAAAAAAGGGTAGATGAGGTACTTAGGGATATGATTTAGCTTAGGTTGGGATTGGTTGAACTTGATGATCTTCAAAGATCTTTTCCAACCTTGTGATTCTGTGATTCTGTGAAGATGTCACTGACTACCACAGTTTCTGAAATTTGCAGAATAGGCAGATGAAATTTAAGAGCGCAGAGACACAAGGGCATGGGAAATCAGGGAAGTTTGCCCCCTGCAGACACTACTCTCTGCTGTTCGGAGCACTCTGCAAGCACTGTGACAGAGAGGGACCCACAAGGCAAAGGGAGGGGGATCCCAAAGGTTGCTACTCTCCTGGGAAGGACCTATGCATCGCGTGGCTCACCTCTCCAGCAAGAATTCTACCTTTAATTCACTGGTGGGTCTGCTAGTCTTATGAAAGTTTAAAAGCAAGTCTGCACTGTGGTAACATATTTGTTCTGCATCTTTCTTCACCAGAAGAGCTGGAGTTGCTTGCAGTACATGAGAAAGCCCTGTCCTCAGAGGAGGAAACCTCAGGGTTCTTCTCATTGAGATTTTCCCAGCTGAAGTTGCAGGTGGAAATATCTTGATCAAGTCTGGCTTCATCATTCCTAAGTTTTGCCACGCATCAATCTGTCCCTGTGAGTTGTCCCTTCCCCTAGGGCTCTCTCTGACACTGGAAGCGGATCCACCCCAGTCTGGACTTGCATTTCTCCTTTCCTTCCTGCTTGCGCAGGGACCAAGGGAAGGCATCTGAAAGACATCAGGGGGGACCAGAATTGCTTGGGTGGCTCTCACTGCCTTCCCTGGAGGAAGGGGCTTCCTTCCTCTGAGCATCACGAACAAGAGTTTTAGGGCAGGTTATTTTTCCTGGGAGTTGTGTGCAGTCCCCATTGCCCAGAAGGCTTGAAGAGCATAAGTGAGCATTGTTTCCCCCACATTGTTCCCTGGCTCTCCACTTTTCCCAACTCCTTCTTACCTCATCCTCCCCTTGCTGGCTAGAGAGCTGTAAGCCGCTGATTAGCACTTCATTTGACAAACAGGAAGTCGGAAAGAAAAGCATCATTTTCAGAATTAGAGCCTCGGAATGAATTGAAGAAAGAAAGGGGGAAGAAGGGAAAAAAAGAAAGCGAGCCCTGCACACTTTCCTAATTGCTCGTTAGAACCAATGGCCTTTGTGGTTCCTTCCCCCTGTGTCTTCTTTATAAAAGCATTTGCACAAGACATTGCTATTGTCTGCCAGACAGCCTCAGGGTAGGACAAAATGAACTAATTGATTTGCAGTTATGTCGCGGTGAATAGTGCTAAACATCCATTTGCGGATTCCTTGTGAGGAGTGATTAATAATTTGTATTCCTAGGCCTAGAAGCCTGAATACCCTTTTTTCATGTAAAACTGAAGCGTTTCATTCTCTCAGAATCAGAGATATCTCGTCTACGTTGTGGGTTACAAGGATGAGGTCAGGAATGGCTTGCTAGCGTTGCCGCATTGGAGGTTGTCTTCGTATGGGTAAAAACCCAGCACGGCGGCGGGATTAATGGGAATGTGTAAAGCTGACACACGTCCTGTACGGCGTGCCTGCTGCGGCCATTCCAGTGCAGATGTTCCCAGTCGCCTGTCATTGTTGTTCCAGGGATGGAGGATTTTATCTGTGTTTCCAAAGGAAGCACATGGAGACTGAAAATTCCTTTCGAACGCAGAACCAACACCTAGACCGATGCACTTTGAGGAATTAGGACTTGGATTCAAATTGCAGGATTTCTGTGAACACCATTTCTATAACTGCCGGGGGGGAAACCCTACTGCCAAACACACTCAGTAAGCACTGAGGAGTTTAAAAGGTCAGTCCAAAAAGCTTCACTCAAATACCCCCTACATGTGGAAAGTTACATGCAAAATGCCTTCAACTCTCTAGTAACAGGGGAGTCTGCAAGGCCCCTCCACAGGAGCTCTTCCTCATGGACCTGCTTTACCAGGATACCCCTCCTGTAAGAGCTGCACACTTAAATGATATAAATGGTAGGCCTGGGGCTGTCCACACATTGCATCTGTCTGAGCTCTGTCAGCTATGATCCCCACTTCCAGCCTCACAGCTGATGGTCTTTGTGGTTGTGTCCCTAACTCCACCACTCATTCAGGGTCCTTTCCACCTCCACCTGGAATGAAAAGCTTGTAGCTGCTCTCTGAGCCATTTCCTGCTTCCTAATGAAATCTATTGGCCTCCTGGGGGGAAAAAAAACATCAACTGAGCCAACTCTTAATGAAGTCATCTGTTTTCCTGGTGTTTCTGGTGCCCTCTATTTTCCCAGCTCATTAAAAAAAATTAACAACCTACAACCTTTGGATACATCCAAAGATCCAGAGATGAGATCTATCTGGTCAGAGAAAATCACTTTCAGTGGAAAAATATTTTTCTTTCCTTTCTGACCCGTTCTCTTCCTACATAACCTGCATTCTATCCTATGACTTGAGATTTTTGTTTCCACTGGTAAGCAGATGTCTATGCAGCCTTGCCTTGTTCTTAGCTTGCTCCCCGTCTGGCTTGGACTGCTCCATCCAGCTCTCTCTGAAATCAAATCAAGACATAGTTGTGGGAATGGCTTTCTCCAGGAACTGATCTGATGCCTCCGATTTGGCTCCCTTTGTTATCCACAGTCCTACAAATCTATCTCAGAAGGCTTTGCACCTTTAAATGCTCCCTTCCACTCCACTGTGTATGTCCCATGCCACAAAATCCACCCTGGTGATTGCCCTCACTGCTTGGTCTCTGGGTCAAGGACTGACAGCTGTCCTTTGTGAGAAGTGTGGACACAGTGTATGTGCCTGAGACAGATAGGCATAAAGGTTCAAGACAGATTGATCTGGTTATGCCACAAAGTCTGGTTTCCTCCTTGGATGAAGCCTTTATGAGTATTTCTCTCTCTGCCATTACCAGAAAGGCATAAATAGACAAAGGTTTTTAAAAGGGTGCACCAACACAAAACACTTCCATGGTGAAACGCGCCAAGGACATTTAATTATTCATTTTGATCATATTCCACAAGCTTGGTGAGTCCTGGTTGTTCTCCTCTGCTGATAGGCAAGAGCTGCTGGGGAAATCAGCTCTTCTGATTGCTACATGGCAGTGTATTAGCTAAAAGTAATTACTGTAAGTGCTTTGCAAGAATATCTTTGGGAAATGTATTTGATATAGCTTGGAAAATTATTGTGTGAGGAAATAATGAGCTAGGAGAATAGAAACTGCCTATTTCAGAGAACGTTCCCTATAACCTTTTGGGGGTGATAGGCGCTGACAACTCATTAGTGTAGTGGGAAAGCTTTATAAATGTATGGTGCTGTGAGTGGAGTGAGATTAGATTGGAAGGGACTTTAAATGAAAAAAACCATATGCATTTAGAAGAGTGTTAGCAATTCAGGATTGATGGTCCCAGGGATTTCTGTGAACCAAGGGAAGGAGCAAGGCTACGGGAATGTTGTCATATTCTTTTTCAGCGAGGCCTGGACAGGCTGGAGAGCTGGGCAGGGAGAAACCAAATGTGGTTCAACAAAAGCAAGTGTAGAGTCTGGCACCTGGGAAGGAATAACCACTTGAATCAGTACAGGCTGGGGGTGACCTGCTGGAGAAGAGCTCTGCGGAGAAGGACCTGGGGGTCCTGGTGGATGACAGGTTGGCCATGAGCCAGCAGTGTGCCCTGGGGGCTGAGAGAGCCAATGAGATCCTGGGGGGCATCAGGAGGAGTGTGGCCAGCAGGTCACAGGAGGGGATCCTCCCCCTCTACTCTGCCCTGGTCAGGCCCCACCTGGAGTGTTGTGTCCAGTGCTGGGCTCCCTGGGATAAAAAAGACAGGGATCTCCTGGAGAGAGTCCAGAGAAGAGCTACAGAGATGATGAAGGGCCTGGAGCATCTCCCCTGTGAGGAAAGGCTGGGTGAGCTGGGACTGTTCAGCCTGGAGAAAAGAAGACTAAGGGAGGACCTTATTAATGTCTATAAATATCTGAAGGATGGGATGCAGGGGGAAATGGCCAGCCCCTTTTCAGTGTCTGTGGGGACAGGACAAGGGGCAATGGCTGCAAGTTGGAGCATAGGAAGTTCCACAGCAACATGGGGAAGAACTTTTCCCCAGTGAAGGTGCCAGAGCCCTGGGACAGGCTGCCCAGGGGGTGTGGAGTCTCCATCTCTGGAGAGATTCCAGCCCCGTCTGGACGCCGACCTGTGCAATATGAGCTGGGGAGCTGCTTTGGCAGGGGGGTTGGACCCCATGAGCTCTTGTGGTCCCTTCCAACCTCTGTGATTCTGTGATTCTATGATTCTATGATCCTTTCTTTTCTCTTTCAGTCTGCATAGCTGGGGCTAACTTAACACAGTGCAACATGATGACCTGAGCGTAAAAAAATGGAGTAGATGAGTTTGGATGCTTTATGGTAACATACTGCTTATAATCCACAGCCTTGAACAATAGCATAAGACTTGCTCCATCTCTGAGTTTCTGAGGGTAATAATAGATGAACAGTGTGTCCACGCTGCTGCTGCGTGAAAATTATTGCCACAGTAGGTTGCCTAGGCCAAGAGTATGGTCCTGTTCAGAAAAATCAGTAGGAATGTAACAGAAAGCTGCATTATGACATTCATTTGTAGACATCCATACAGCACCCACATCTTGAATGCTGTAAGCTGTTTGGGTCTGTCCACCTCAGAAAGGATATAGCAGATGTATGGACAAAGATGGCAAGAGGTAGACAATGTTTTTTCTTTGGGGACTAAGGTCACAAAAAAAACTCCTCTCAAGTTTGCTCAGTTCAGAATGAGCTAAAGGAGACAGCTCTTTGCCCCACATGTACTTCAGCTGTGGAACTCCTTGCTGCAGGAGCAGTGCATGCAGAAAGCAAGTTTTAAAAGCATTTAGATAAGGTGAAAAAAATCACTGAGGACTGCTGAAGAATCCCATACCTCCATTAATTTAAAAGCTCCTGAAGTCCCAAGTCCCACATTGCTGTAGGGGAAAAAGATGCTCTGGGGTAGCATCACTGTATGTTACCCTGGAGTTTTGCTATTCAGATGCTGACAAAGAGTGGGTGTGTGACAGAAGCAGAATGAAAATCCCCATCTCCCGAGCCCTTTCTGACAGCAGCTGACAAACCAAGCCCACAAAATTTACTTTTATCCTAAGCAGGGACATAAAGTCAAAAACCTGTGCTTTCTTTAGAGAGACAAAAGTCACTGAAAAATGGTCAGTATCAGCTTTTTCTACTTCATAGCAACATCTGACAGGCAGATAAAATTAACAAGCTGAAATGGGAGGTGTAGCACCTGTCAAAGCAGAAATGCAGCCTCAGGAATCTGGACCTGTAGAGTGTCCCATCTACCTGCCTGGCCTTCCCAGGAGGAAAAGAAGGTCCAGTTGACCCATACCATCAAACTCACAGGGTTATCCCCTGTCTCACAGCATCACTCAGGTTCTGCACCAAAACCTGTGTGAAAGAAGCAGATGTGGGACAGCATGGGATGCCCCTCTGCAGTTGCCAGCTGCAAAATCCCTCCTGTTTCCCCCAGCATTCCCATGCAGGGCTTGGCAGCAGAGGTGACACCGGGAAGAGCAGAGGTGCGTGCCCCTCTCTCCAGAAAGCCTTGGCATCTCCAGGCACTTCAGACAGACCATTGAGCAGGGCGGAGAGGCTGCGCATTGTGCCCTTTTCCAGAGGGCTGCCTGCCCTCCATTTGTTTACCATACATCCTGTCTTCCTTTCTGTTTGCTTCACACATCATCGCCTTCATTAATCGTCCTTCCCACTCCCCATTTGGGCCTTTGGATTTTCGGCTCACCATGGGCAATTCTAATTACCTCAGGCATAAAAAAATAAAATAAAATAGGAGCTTAAGTAGGTGCACTTCATTCTTCAACCGCCTTTTACAAGCAGTTCAGTGCTGGCTACCCAAGGGAATCTGATTAAACTAATTACCCTGATTGGCTTGTTTAATCAACTGCTTGGTTTAATTGGGGCTCGCCAATGCAGAGTGGTGGAGTCCGTGGTGCGTAATGTGAGAACCAGGAGACCCGTAACACCGCCGGTGACACCACTACAGAAACCAGCCCACATTCCCAGCCTAACGGGGGGATTTTAATAAATGCAGCCCTCAGCTGAGAGCCTAACTGTATTCTCAGGAGCCTGAATGGGCTGGAGGTTTTAGTGATAATTAAAATTGCTAGTAAAAAAAAAAAAAAAGGAGGGGAGGGGGGGGGGGAAGAAGAGAAACCTCNNGGCGGGGAGAAACCTCCCCCCCCACCACCTTTTCTTATTAAAGGACTTGTCCTTTCCCCCTCCCCCTCCCAGTTGTGGCCTCCAAACTGGAGGCAGTATCGGGAATCCTGTCTGCCTCTTTCAAACAACACTTCAATTCATCAGGGCAGAGAATCCCTCCTCCTCTGTCTTCCCCCATCCCTGAGATTTTTTTAACTCCCATTTAGAGCGTGCACAGCCCAAAGTAAACAGACAGACAACAGGGTTACAAATTACCTTGCACTAGGTAAATCCATTCTGGGTACCTGGGGAGATTTGCAGAATGCAAGCAGCTTCTGTGTAAGCATCCTGGGAATAATGGGGATTCCTACAGCTCTAATTACTAGAAAAATAATAACCTGGAGAGCGTCCCCTTGCCTCATCCTGTCTCAGCTCTCACTCCTCTCTCCTTTCCCTGCCCTCCACTTGCTCTCGCAGCGGGGAAGGTTGAGGATGAAGAGCCAAACACACTCCTGATTTAGCAAAGTTCCACTCATCTGGGGCCAATATGTTTTATGGTGACACGCAGAGTGAATTTGTTATTCACTAAGGATTTCCTTGAAGCCAGTGACAGACTGGCAGTGCAGTTGGCATTAGCATGAGTATCAAACTCCTGCAGTCAGCATTATACTCCAGCACAGGGTTTCCCCGAGCCACAGTGCATGCCACTTGGGTACAAGGGAATTTCATGCTCAGTTGTCATATGTCCCTATTTTCCATCTGTAAAATGGAGAAATAGCACCAAAATACTGTGAGGATGAAAAACTGTGGGACCTTTGTAAGGATCTGGTAGTCACAGCCAGGTTACGAATCCTGGAGCTCTTTTAGCATCATCTTTGGAGGTGATCTCACCAGCTAAAAAACTGAGGTTCAAACTAGCTGGCCACATGCAGCATCTATTTTGAATTATCCACAAAGCTGACTCTCTTTTTCCCTGCAAGCAGGGATGGTGAGCTAAGATGAAATATGTTTTCAAGAGAAACCTGTTCAGCTTTGTCTATCTCAGATTCCTCAGGCCACTCACACTCCACCCTGGGACAAGAGACACCAACACTGTCTACCAGGTGACACTTCATAATATCTGTACCCACATACCCACACACAGGACTGTTCATTGCCTTCTGGCATGTGTTTGTAAAGTGAGTAGAGCCACACTATAGAAAGAAGTTTCTACCACAACTCTGCTGTCTCCTGCCATCCAAGCACAATGGCCACTGAGACACAGCTACCCAAGCGTTGTAGAAGCATTGTTCTTTCTTCTGTCTATTCACCCCCAAAGCTGCATGTCTACATCCACCAAATATAACTAAGAATGGATTAACCCTACAGTTTTAACTACTTTGTCCCCAGTTATGGGATGTATATAGCTGCCTTGTTGAGGTGGGAATTAGTTGGGTCAGTGGGCATCTAGGATCAGATTTCCCTTGAGAGGAAGAAGAAAATAAACACTTAAAGCAGACTTTAGGCAGAGTATCTGTTTAAATTTCAGCTCCCTCAGTCCTTTATCGGACTGAGACACCAGAGAGGGATTTGTCACACCTAATTTCTGCCATGGAAAATATGAAGGTATATACATGATGTAATAGCTATAGACTGCTTTTGCACTCTTGCTCTGCTTGATGCAGAGAAATGGACATTTACACCTATTTCAGGTGTCTATTTCACCCTGCACTAGAAGTACCTTTTTCTTCTACTTTGGCTATCAAGAGAACTGCAGATGACTACTGCCTTGGCTGCTGGGAGGACCCTAGGGTCCTCTGCAGAGCCCAGCCTGTGCTCATGAGGGTGTTGGAGACTTAGCATCTCACAGCTTGGCTTCCTCACCCTCAAAACCAGCAGAACAAACCTGGCCTGCCTCTGACTGTGCTCACTGCTGTGTTTGTGAGCTCTGTCCACATGTTGATCCAACCTCACCAGCTGTGATGGGCAAGGGACTACCACAGGCACACGCAGATGGATAAAAAGGGTCTGGTCTTATTTGCAGCCACAAAATCTGAGGGGCAAAAAGGACAGTCCTTCTAAAAGTGTTTGAATGAATTCCTGCATTAGCCCATATAGCCCCTGGTTGCTGCCACCTCGCATCTCAGCACCGTACACGGTGCATTGCTTCACCCCACTCACTCCTCAATTGTCACATTTTTTCCTAGGTAGAAGGCTGTACAAATCTGCAGATTAGTAAAAGAAAATTCAAATGTCACATTTTTAGTTTCTTTTTCTGAATCACACATTGTGGACGTTTCCTTTGCATTGTCTCACCCATAATCCACAGCAAATGAACACCATGGTTCATAAACCCAGATCTAATCACTTTGGAGAAGTCTCTCCTTTTAATTTTGTGGTTTGCTCTGGGCTGAAAAATGTCACTACTAGTGAGGATGTGAAAGTATCTTTAAAACCACAGCGAGCTCCAGTGTTGTGCTGGACAGGAAATCAAAACTTTTCCTCATGTACTGGGTATGTTTCATATTCCAGCTGACCATGCTGGAAAGGTCATGAGGCACCACCCAGCTGGGGTTATCACACCAACTGTCCAGAAAGTACCAGTGGCAGGGTGCCTAAGTTAAAGTGATGGCAAAAGTCATTGCTGTTTTTATGAGGGAGAGCATAGCATTTTTCAGCAGAACTTACCCAGTTGGGTATGAAAAAAGCAATAACCATTTGCTAACACTTCTGCTCTTTTAGGGTCACTTAGAATAGTGCTGTTGTGATCTCTCTCCCCATCTTGCTGCCCAGCAGTATCCATCTGGGACACCTAATGAATGATTAGTAAACATAACTTTTCCCAGGCAAGACAAAATCTGTTTCAAACTCATGACCTAGTGACACTCGTTCATTATGTAGCGTTCTTCTGAGAGACAGGCTGTTTAGGAAAGCTATTGACCGGCTATATGCTCCATACAGCCCTCCCTTAATTACAAGATAGACCCTATTAGTAACTGTGCAATAATACTAAAGGGCTGCTGAGCAGTTGTAATGTAAAGGGTATCATGGACGCTTAGTGCTTCGCTGAGACAATGTGGTGCCGTGGGATCTGTTGCAGAGCCCATGGAGCTGAAGGAGACATCCTGGCTGGCCCTCATCATGGCTGAAACAGGGACATATTTCACCAACACCTTCTCCTGCAGCTATACCTCACTGCCATTCATTGGCTTTGGGTGAGGCATTATTTGGAAGTATTGTGTGATACACATTAGTTAATCCTCCACATTCATAGCCCTTAACTTCATTCAGGTGCACTGGATTTATGAGACCTCCCTTCCTCACAGGAAATGCCCCAGCTTCAGTTAAACATGCGACTGCCTGACCACAGCACATGGTACTGTTCCCCTGTTTGGTGGTGAGGCCAGAAAGGCTAAATGGGAAGATTCATCTAAAGCAAATCATTCCAGATAGGTATTTCTTGCTGATAAATGACATCGCAGACACTATTGCTACTTAGCAAACAGTTTCACTTCCCACTCCTTCCACTGAGATTTTGGGAACTGATGCAAACTAGAGAGAATGCTGGTTTTTCCCTCCTCTGAGAGCCTGAGTGGTTCACCAAGCAAGGTAAACAACCTCATCGATCTTATGAAGTTTAGCTGAAGATCAAAGTCATTTGGGGATGCTCCAAGCTTTAGGTTCCTTCACTAAAGCCAATCATGTACTAGTTTTTCATCTTTTTTGTTTTTCCAGTTCTAAAGGGCTGCACTAAAACACATTATTACCATAAAAGTGGAATATCTCCACCAGAACAATGCCAAGCTATCATTACACCCAAATTGCATTTTAACAGCATTCACATTTTCAGGGCTTTTCACCTTTTAGTAAACAGAAAATCCAAGAGCTGTTGAACTTCATACCTTTCCATATACCCTGTGTCTTTCCTAGTGGCATGAGAGCAAGGGGGATTTGACCAAGGTCAAATTGAATCCAAATGATGGAAACCCAGACAGTTGACTCTAGAACATTGACAATGCCATAAGCAAATAAAATTGCTCTGTGTTTATCACTTCATTCAGTCCAGATGGGTTGTTTTCCCCACGCTGCAGTCATCATCCTCTATCAATACAAAGCCCCGAATGATCTTTCTGTAGCATCTTGCTTCAATGAAGCTGTCCTAGATTGGCTGTACTAGTGGTTTTGAAGTTGCCTCTGGGTCTCTCATGCGGTTAGGCTTACAGATGTCTTCTGTGGTCTTTCTTTCTCTATCAGTCATCGTTTCATTCTCATGTCTTCCAGATTTCCAGATACCTCCTGCCTGTGTCTGCTTGCAGGAAAGGCTCCCTGTAAAGCCCTCCCATGTATTACAAAAAGATCTGCTTCTGGTTTTGCCTCACATAATGCAATGTTATGTTTTGCAAAAACCTAGGAACTGACAATCACATTATTGATCACAGCCAACAATTCTGGCTCCTCAGTGTCTAAACCTACACCCACCCTGGAAAGTGGTTTTAGATTTGTTGAATGAATCTGCAGCGTATAAAAAGGTCAGACATATGGGTCTTAAACCAGGCAGAGTACAGGCAGGAACTTCTCATTTGGTTTGCCCTTCTAATTCAACTCAGTTGCAGCCCAGATAGTTCCTGCAGCTATAGCTATCAGTCTTATAAAAAAAAAAAAAGCTTTCATCTGCCCAGCTTTCTGCATGAAATCAGGAGAGATTCATTTGCAAACCTGGCCCATATCTTGCACAGGGCAAGTTCCAGGCAGTGAGGACTTCTACCCATTACTCCCATCTGCCTGTGGGAAGGGAAGTTCAGCAGAGTTGTGTTGGCTCCCTGTGGAAAAAGGCCCCTACTGCGAAGGGAGCAAGAAGGAAGGAAGCAGGCAAGGATCAGGGCTTTGAAAGACTCAAGGCTCAAGCGCCTGCCTCAGCTAGGGTCCTCCTGTGCCACTCAGGACAAAATGTTTGTGGGACATCCACAGCACAGAGTAGAAAGTGTAGAAAGTATATATATACCTCAGACCCATAAGGCTAGATCTAGGTGGATCCAGGTAGCTCAGCTTAGGCAGAGGAGCTAAGCTGCACACATCTGGGGAGCTTTCAAGCTCACCTGGCTCTGCTCCCAGGTATCGTGTCTCTGCATTAGCAATAAGCATGTTAACAACTGGTTTTGCTGTTATTAACATAGATGTATCACTGTCCATGTGTGTCTAGACACCAGCTGAAACCAAGTGAGAACACGTGTCTCTGCATTCTGCTCCCAGCACAAACCCTCAGTGCTTCCCCGGCTTTACCCCCTCTAACAACACAGGCTTTGTGGGTAACAGGGAGTTTGTGGTCACTCTTAAAGCAGACCTGATTATTTGACCACTCAAAAAAATCTAGCAGAAAACAAAAGTGCTGGGCAAAATCAGAAAAATAACAGTAGCATCATCATCTTCAGGTCTCTGATACCACAAAGGAACCTACACCACAGGCTGGTTTCAAGGTGTTTCCTCTTCAAACCCCTTTTTAAAGAGCTGAGTAACCTCATGGGCTTTGCACAGGGCTCTGGGCTGGTGTGAGCAGGGCTTCAGGGGTGTAACTCAGTACAAAATATGACCCTGGCTTAGCCCAGCCCGACTCTGGCAGGGCTGTGCACAAAGCTGCAGAAAAGCCTGTGTGAAAATGCCCTCAGTCAGGCTCATAAAATGTTGTAGTTTGCAGCTGAGAAGGGATAAATTAAACTAACAAGCATGACAGCTATTTAAAAATAAGAAATCATGTTTCATGGGGTAAAACAACATCTGAGGCCCCAGAGAGTCTGTACTTTGTATTTTTAATAGTCCTTTCACTGAAACAACACTCTCTCCTCCACTTAGCTGGGCTGAAGACCCCAAGTTCAAATATTTCCCCACTGCTCTCTCCCTGGTTTACTGCAGCTCTCATCTTTACTATCACTCTGAATAACTTTCTTTTGTGAGGAGAAGGGCTCATTAGCTAGGAATTGATAAACAAAGCAGAGTGTGGAAGCAGAGGTCCCTGCTCCCCAAAGCAGGCGGCCTCAGGGGCTGTGGTGGCCTCCCACCCAGGACGCTTTGCATGGAGCCCAGCTGCAGCCTGTCTGCAAACATGTTGGTGGACAGGCTGTCAGAGGGCTGAGCCATCCCACACTGGCCTTTTCGGGAAATTGTGCACCCAGGGTATGAATAATCAGCATTTCAGAAAGACTTGCGAAGGCAGAGCGTGGATGGTCTCCTTGGGCCAGCCTGTGGTGGGCTTTGGCACCCAGGGAGGGGCTAGGTGCTAGAGTTGGTGTGGCGCTGCTGTGCCTTTGGTTTTAAGCAGTAGTGAAGGCTCAAATCCCAAACAGGACATGAATCCCCACTACAGGGGACTTGAGGACCTACTTTCTAAAAAAGTGTGCATCTGTTTGAAAACACCAGCATACCCGTTATATCCATCAGTGTTGCACACATGCTTTTAGCACTCTGGTGTTTTAAGGAGAGCTAAAAGCAACTGGGTGGGAATGTAAGTGCAGTTAAAAGTAGCTTTGAAGCAATTTGGCAATCATAGAGTCATAGAATCATAGGGGTTGGAAGGGACCTCAAGAGATCATCAGGTCCAACCCCCCTGCCAAAGCAGCTCCCCAGCTCATATTGCACAGGTCGGCATTCAGATGGGGCTGGAATATCTCCAGAGATGGAGACTCCACACCCCCCTGGGCAGCCTGTCCCAGGGCTCTGGCACCCTCACTGGGGAAAAGTTCTTCCCCATGTTGATGTGGAACTTCCTATGCTCCAACTTGCAGCCATTGCCCCTTGTCCTGTCCCCACAGAGCACTGAAAAGGGGCTGGCCATTTCCCCCTGCATCCCATCCTTCAGATATTTATAGACATTAACA